>UELV01148891.1:0-19264 GCA_900490015.1 Megastigmus stigmatizans
GAACAACAATATTTATAGATTTATAATTTTCTTTCATAAAGATTTGGCTGCAGACACACACGATTATCGACGAGTAATATTTTTCCATCTAACTGACTAAAAGGTAAAATTAAAAAACAATATGTTGGTCGAATAGGTATTATTATTTCTTCTAAGTTCAATTTTATTTTAGGATGAATAAATTGGGTTTCTGCAAGATTTGGAATTATTTGACGCAACAATACATAAACAGAATTATTTTTGATAATGAAAAATCTTATGATGCCAAAGTTTTCGGAATTATTCCATGAAATAATATAATTATTTCTTTTTTTTGTCGCTCATAAATTTCGGAAGTAAATACTTGATTTCTAATGGTGCCGTAAGACGACATGGTCCTTTATACACATGGTCTACCTTTACTTTCGAAGATGCGAATGGATATTATAAAAGCATTAATCATGGTCCCGTCTACGTCTAAAAATGCAGAAATCAAGTTATTTTCGCCGATCGCGAACTTTCAACCACACGCGAATCGCTAAGATTTCATTACCTCGAAACTTCTCAATTAACGAAGCTGCAATCGCAACGCCAGCCATTACCATATGTAAATAGTATTTGACGAGCAGCGATTTCCTGATAAGTGGTTATACAGGACGGTAACGGGGCACGCGCTGCAATACACACAGTCACCGTAACATACTCACGCTGCACTTTCGTTCCAATTTCTCCCTCATCTTTAAATAAAAAAAAAACACCACACATTTCCATTTCAATCGCAACTGTCACATCTCGATACGCGTCCAAAGCCATACCATACGAATATATATATATCCAGTTGCGTATATACGTCGGCACGAAAGCTTAGGCCATATATAGGCGCGCTCATAAATCGTCGTAAGGTTAGAAGTATAAGCGTGCGCGCGCGGCGAGTTGTGTTCCAGGAGCCCCGTAAGCGCGGTTCCCGTTAAACGCATATATACGCCAAGTTAAGAATGTCCGCGTGTGTGTGTGAGAGAGAGAGAGAGAGAGGGAGAGAGAGAGAGAGCGAGAGAGTGGCGGCGATTCCGTTTGTAGTCGGTCGCGGCGGCGGTGGCGCGACCCGCGGGGTAATTAATCGACGCGTTGCAGCGCGCACCGCGATTGACTTTTCCCCTTATCTTCACCTTTTACCTTGTGCCTATATGCTGCATCGTATATATAACCGAGAGAGTTGCGCGGCTCCTGCACTGTTATACGTGGAAAATTGTCGTGCCGGCGTACAAAAGCTTACTTATGGGGATAAACGCGTGGAGTCTGTGTGTGTATTTTAGAGAGAGAAAGAATGTGACGATTGTGAAAAATTGCGAAACACGAGAAGGTAATAGCCGCGTTCGATAATTTATTGCGGCGGGGGGCCTTTTTTGATAAAAGCATAAGCTCGCGCTTGTGGTCCCAGAGCGGTAAATGTAATAATTTGCTAGGTAAAACGCATCGATCGAGAGATAGCGCGCGTGAAGCTAATTTATTTATTTTTTTGTTTCTTTTTTCTCCCCCTTCCAATGCCGCATAATATAGCGCCGTACACGGACATGTAATATCTGCCGCGCTTTTCTTTACTTCTGCATCGTGGATTCTGCCGAGAAATTGCGAATATATATCTATGAAGTACACGCGGGCTCGATGTTTATTCTTACGTGAACATACGTTTCCCCGAGACAAGTGTTTGTACACACACACACATTTATATATATACAAAATTCCATCGCTATATGCTCGTGCTTTATTTGTACATGTACAATATATTTGTATACGGATAGTCGTGATTGCGTCGTCTTCGACAGTTTAACAAATTGATATCGCGCAAGTATCGACTGGTATATACGCCGCATGTATACTGTCTCTAAATCATTTCCCGTGTACCCTCTCCCACAAACGAACTATAGCGTTTATACTCGACTTATGCTGCGGGCACAAAAGTGCCACGATTTCCGTCGAGTCAACAGAGAGTCTAGGCGCCCGCTTATCGAGTCCGCGCCAACTGCGCGAAAAAGCACACAACTATCGCATTACCTCGAAAGCATCGCGCCGGGCGAGGTTCTCGACCTCTTAGACTCTGTCTTTCTCTCTCTCTCACACACACGGAGTTAAAACGACAACGACGACGACGACGACACAAGTCACCGGCCATAAACATATCGCAGCGACGGAAGACGACGCGTTCGGTCTCTCTCTCTCTCTCTCTCTCTCTCTCTCTCGCTCTCTCGGCGCAGTGCAGCGTTGCAGCGCGCACAGATATACATCCACGAGAGCACAGCGGAAGAAGAGGGAAAGCTATGGGAGGTCCGTATATGTCCGTCTGCCGCCGCCGCAGCCGCCGCAGCCGCCGCGTGACCTCAGTCCCTGCTGCACAATCGTTCTTCTCCTCCTCCTCCTCCTCACCCTTTGTGTCCTCGCTATGCCTTGCTGAATAAATCCATTAGAAGCTGCTGTTGCTGCTGCTGTTGCTGTTGCTATTGCTAGGGATATAATCGGATGGGGATGTATAAGCGAGCGCTGATTGCCCGCCGATATTATGCCGATGTTCCGCGACTGTGTGGCAGGAAACAGGTGTTTACGGGAGGGACGGAGAGAGAGAGAGAGAGAGAGAGAGAGTAGAGGAAGAGAGGGAGAGGAGGAAGGAATGAATGAGCCAATGGTTCGGACGGCAGTTGACGATTTATGGCCAGCTCGACAGCTCGATAAGCTTTATACTTTGTTGCGACCCTGGACGATGTTTAATGGGCTTTCTTTCTTTATTTTTCGGTTTGAAGGATTATTGCGCGAGGGCTTATTTTCATGGGTGGATGGAATCGTAAAAACAGTTGGAGGTTGCCAGTGTGTGAGGAGCTTTTTTCGACGATGCGATGTGAGATAGTCGATTTATCCTAAAATCTGGTACGAATTCGGTATACGAATTATAATGAATGGAGTATAACGAATAAAAAGTAGGTGCGTGCGAATGACAAATTCTATGTTGATTAAATATTACAATTCTTGAATAAATGATGGAACGTTAAACGTTTCGGATTGTGAATTTTTTCAAAATACAATTTTATATATCCCCCCCCCCCCTTGGATAGTATCAAAAAAGGTCTGAAGGAATACAAATTGATTTACGTTATAGAAGCTCCATACGACCGTAAATTTTGAGCATCAAAGAAGAAAATCCACTTACATCCGCTATCTCTCGGTTATAGCACGGCAGGCAAAGTCGCCGCAAAAAGCCAAATCCCTCCCTCTCCGCGGGTTTGATTTAATATACGAAAGCCATCAGAGGAAGAGTGAGAGAGAGATAAGCTTCGCTCGGCTAAAACAACAAACGAAAACTTGTGGAAAAAAAGAAAGGAGAAAGCTCACGGTAAAAAAGCAGAGGATACTTTAACGTCCTGTCTATACTATTAGTTTACAGCGCGCGCTTGTGCAGGCAACCGATCGTAGGAGTATACATATATATACAAAGAGTCGGGCCGCGTATATATATGTGTATGGGTGTGCAAGGCGCGCAAAAGCCTCTTCAAAGAAGCGCTCGGCTGCAGCGGCGAAAAAGAAAAGCAACGCGCACCGTCTGCGCGGAGACGAGTCAAGGTCCGCAAAAGAAGAAGAAGACGTTGCATTAAAAAAAAGAAAAGGCGCTACACAGTCGAACGACTGCGGGCCCTCTGCACCTTTCGATCCTGCGATGCACCTGCATATGTGTGCACGTATATACCTGGAGGAGAGCTACTGTGTTACTATTAAACCCAACTATATATATATATACGCAGGGACGACTATTAACGTTCAGTCGCGCTATTTCGTTACCCGAGTTACGCTCCTCCCATACAACATATAATACGAAACCCTCTGACAATCGCGTATACCCGACGCCATGCATATATACATATATATAAATACTCGCAAGAAAGATGAGGCGGATGCGTGTATGGAGAGACGCGCATATAAGAAGATGCTGTGTGTGTGTGTATACGTGCGAGAGCGAGTTTAATCGGCCAGATTGAGAGAGATAGGAGAGAGAGAGAGAGAGAGAAAGAGAGAGAGAGAGAGAGAGAGAGAGAATCTGAAGAAGGCGTGTCCTCGTCTATCAATCAAAAGTTTATTCTCCTTTGCGAGGCAGACGCTCTCGCCTATTATAAATAAGCCGTTCGCTCGCGCGCGCGCCAGTGTGAAAGAGATTTCCTTTTATTGCCAATGACATAATGACTTCCGGCTGCGCTCGCGCGCCACGCGCTAATGCGACGTGTATCGAAAAAGCGAGTGGAGCTGCCGAGAGAAAGAGAGAGAGAGAGAGAGAGAGAGAGAGAGAAGAGAGAGCACCCAGAGGAAATTACTCTAGAACGTCGTTATTATATCATATATACAGTGTGGAAAACTGTGTGTGTGTGCATCGAGCGCGCGGCTGCGTGTGTCTGCTGTGCTGCTGTATTTCCTTTTTACACTGTTCGCCGTGGTCTTTCTTTTTTCGTGGTTTTGCACGCCGCTTCGGGGTTTTGCGGCCTTTTACGATGATTAGGATGTTTATTAATGACACTTTTGGGATTAGGGGCGCGCGGCTCGTACCGATAATTCATTAGAAGAGTGCAGTACTTTATACATTCAGTGGGTACATTAAAAGACTTTTGTAGATAATTATTAATATTTCTGATCCGTATATTGAGAATGCTTTCAAGTAGAAAGCCGAGGACTTTTTATAAAATTCTCTATAATTATTATTCGCTTTAATCCAGAGATCGCGTCGACGTAATTGTGTCGGCCAACTTGCTGTCCAATGAATCACTTTAGTCCGGGACAAACTTTCTAGATTTCTTGATTATAAAATAGTTCTAATTGCTATATGTATATAAAGTGTGCAAAAGTACGGCGTAATAAACAATAAAAAGTAATCTTCCAAATTGCTCCATCGCGTGAAAGAAATATACGCCAAATCTTCATCATCGCGGCTATCGCGCGTTCCACATCTACGTGTACCGCCTATTTTATTATTATTTCATCTGTCCATGCCTCAAATAAGAAATAATTCCAGCAATATAACTTTAGCTTATATTCGAAAGACTGTCAAGCGAGAAATTACAAAATTAACATTTAGAATAAAATACTCAGAAATCGTGAGAATAAGCGTTAATGATTAGAAGTTTAAGGGACAGCGGGATAAACAGCGTCCTTTAAGCCCGTTCACGTATCACGAGATCAATTTTTCCTTAATTAAAGCGAAAGTCAGCTCGACCACGGAACAGTAGATCCAATAAAATGCTGCGACATAAAGTTAACGCCCCTTATCACGGTAAAACCGCGATGAAGCTGTAACACCGATAAATCGACTTTTTCACTCTTTCCGCTCCTCGCCCCAAGACACACACATGTACAGTTACTGCCTCTTTTTTTTCCTATGCATATGTACATATATACACACGCAGGAAGTATAAAACTTGCGCTGCACGAGGCACGCGACTAAAACGTAGTGTCGCGATAAAAGCGTCGCAGCAGAAAAAGAAACCTCGCGCTCGCGGCTGGAAGAAAAACTGCGCGCAAAGAGCAATAGATAAGGTGGGAACTGGAGCTCTCGAGTATATATACCTATATATATATAAACACACTTCCTAGACAAATTTGCCGTGTCTCTCGTACTACTTAGCGCGCGTTTGTCTTGCCCGCGAGTCCATTTGCTTTTAACGAGAGCGCAAGGAGAGAATGTATGTGTGTGTGTTTAGGTGCTGCAAATAGTTGTGCAGCGGCTCAGCTCCGACAAAGTTTAAGGTTTACGGGAGAAACGCCGCCGGGACAATTAAATGTTAATCCCTGCGCGCGGTGGGATGTTAGTGCATTTAGCTGTTCCGGAAAAGCTTGGCGAGCGACACTTTGTAGTCTATTGTGAGAACGAATGACTTTTTATGTAGTGTGTGTGTTTGTGTATGTGTGTGTGTGTGTGTGTGTGCAGTGTATTAGAGGCTTTTTCGTGCTGGAAAGTTTTTAAATGGACTTTCTGGGATAAATTATTCTCTAATAAAAGTCAACTCTGAGTATAGCTCCAATAATTTTGCAATGTCATTTTCCTAGCTGCTACATTAATCGCCATTACGAAAGTTTTTCAAACAACCTATTTTGCGTTGCACGATAAGAATATATCCTACAGACATTGATATTTCTATTTCTCTATCTCAAACGATGGATACAAGTCTCTCGTGCACATCGAAGCATTTCAGGCTCGAAATTACAATCAAGAAATGGGCACTTTTCGTCCAAAACTTATTGACCGACGTCAAAGCGCTTACATTGTTCCACGAGGTGTAAATCTTTCCAGCCGTTAATTTCAGACTGCGCGCATATAACTTTGTGACTTTTTCACACTCCAACTACACTGGTGCACACAGCCACATATACAAAGATCTTGCTGTACAGGTGTGTGCGTTGGAAAAAATATCTATATATATATATATAAGCAGCCACAGTGTGTATGCATGCATGTACGGACGTCTCCGAAGCGTGCAGTTAAAAAAAAAGAAGAAAAAAAAAACGAATGAAGAACGAGAAAAAATGAAAAGACTCCGGCCACGCTGTGTATGTGTGTGTGTGTGTGTATACAGAGGGGGGGAAACAATTGCAGCGGTAAGTTCAGGGCTGCTCGTAAAAGGTGCGCGCACTGCAGCGAGCGAGCGAGCGTAGGAATCGTCCTGGCAGTATTTTGCCCAGCCTCGAAATCGCGCGTCTGCCTCAGCGAAAAGAGGGATAGAGAAAAGAGAAGAGAGCAGAGAGCATCGGAGAGAGAGCATCGGAGAGAGAGAGAGAGAGAGAGAGAGAGAGAGAGAGAGAGAGAGAGATCACGGTCGCGCCTTCGCAAGGCGATCCGATGAGATGATTGCCGATAAATTCCGCTGCATCGCTTTCGCACGCTCTTTTTTGCGTGCACAAGTATAATGCCGCGATTAAGGAAAAGTGGCCGCGCGCGTAGTCGTGGCCGATTCCGATAGATACCCCGCGTGGGAAAAAATTTTCCACGAAAAATGACTGTAAATTTGCGCATTTTTTTTTTGTTTGTCCGAGCGCATTATAGGCGTTTGGAAATGGTGTTTTAGTTGTATTATACGTGCTTTTATCAGCGTTTTCCATTCGAGGCTCGGAATAGGAATTGAAGCTTTGTGCACGGTGTACAATGGTGTTCTCTTCGGTACGGAGCTCGAGCGAGAGTATATATAAATAGATAAATGGAGTGAGGCAATTTACGGCGTCTGAATAAACACGGATGCAACCACTGATTGCTGAGTAATACTCCTTATTATGTGTATATAGGAACGTTCACTGGGTTATGAGGCTGCGAGATGACCAGCGATGCATTCGAGCCGCCGCCGCAGTGTAAAGGAAATGCCTCGCACTCGTCGACAGCTCAATATATATATGTTTTACTTTCTAATTGGAGATTTTATTGCCGCGGCGTTTTATACTTGTGAAATTGATGAAATTTCCCGATATAAAATGGCCATTTTCGAGGAAATACGGCGCTGACCGTAAAGCTTATGCAACTCTCCGAATCGCGGAGGCTGCAGAAATTCGCTTGGCAAGTATATATACATTGTCAATTAGAATTACCGCGAATAATAAATTATCCGCCGTAGCAATTAGATTCCTTAATGACTGCGCTTTAGCAGTGAATTTTCTCCTGTTAGAAAATTAAGCGCACTCAGCCGGTGGAATTACTGCAGAAATGATTTCTATTCATTCGATAGATAAGTAATACATGCACTGTTTGAATGGAAGCAAGTGGTGTGTGTGTATACCTTTCCACTAACCACTTAACCACTTCTCTAATATCGACACTCGCATTAATACTTGTCTTATATATTCAACGATTTTGTTTTACATTATTCCCGATAAAGAAGGTTACAGGTCAATGGAACGGTTAATAAGGAACCAAGTCGTTATTTAAAAATAACCGCGCGCGATTAATCTCGGCGTGAAAATACCACAGCCTTTGAGGATAAATTTCCAAGGCGACAAAAAAGCTCGAGTAAACCGCGCGCAGATAAGGTACACACAAGAGGCCAATAGAACCTAAATCCTCGTCGGTTTTCTCTCCGCGGTACGTTCACCTCGCGATTGTCCCTACATCCTCCCGTTTACACTGCACATATATGTATATACATATATACAAATAGGTACGTGGCTTATCGGTCGCTCGCCTTGTACTCCCTCTCTCTCTCTCTCTCTCTCTCTTCACACAGTGGCGCCTGTTACGCGCACCACACGAAGGTCGAACTTTCCTCTTTTCTCTCTCCCTCTCTCTCTCTCTCTCTCTCTCTCTCTCTCTCTCTCTCGTATACGCATAATAATAAGTGCTTATCGGTCCTATATGCCAGGAGCGATAATGCAGGGACAGGTTCTGCACGCGGCGCTGGTGAAATTCACGAGCCGCTAGGGCTTTATGCGTATTGATGCATCGATAGAGCGGTACTATCGCTTAGTCTCGTGCATATAGGTATATATGTAGAGTTGGTCTCTGGTGCAGCAGCGGTAGCCCCGGATGTATAAGCGGCTCTACAGTTGTTCTTGGAAAATTGTCTTTGCGATTGCTGCTGTTGCTGCTGCTGTTGTTGCTTTGCTTTTAATAGGACGTTTTATGGCTTTTCTTTGTAAGATAAGGTACTTAAGGATAGCTACGAACGAGTGGTGGTGCAGCGTGTTTTATTCTTTTGTTTGGCCGTGTACGCGCGCGCGCGCGCGATTATTTCACCGCTATTTTTTGATTAACTCTGTGCGCGCGCGTTACGTCATTGGATTTTATATATATATCGGTACAGCTATAACGTAAAATTAGCCTATGAAAAAGGTTTATTAGGGAAAACGAAATCTCGCAACTATATCTTGGCGTGAATCGTCAAGAAAAACACGCCTCTATCCCCCATATATATTCCGATTTGCACCTACAAACGGAAGAAACAGGCTAATATATAGTTTTGCGCTACAACACTCAGGGCGGAGGTAGGAGGGGGATAAGGATCGAGAATCCAGAAAAATAATTAATCCGCGCAGCTTCGTTATTTCGCGCTATACCGCAATGGCATGTATTCACACAGACAAGATCCTTCTTACGCGAATGCGGAAAGATGCAATATATAATCCATGTTTGGCCGCGAGACCAGCGGGACGACTCGTATATAAACGAAGCGTAAGCTCGGGGCGATCTGTTATATTGGCCTCAGCTCTCGCCGCTTTAATTTGACGATTCAATCCCGTGCGTGTGTGTGTGTGTGTGTGCGCGACTCTCTCTCTCTCTCTCTCTCTGAGCTCTGAATGGGTTAACGAGTCGCGGGCATTAAAATGACCGCGTGCGAGGAGTCAGTCACCTTAGGAGCGCGCGATTACCGCAGCAGTATAAAAGGAAAGAGCGCGCGCCCGGTGCACCGCTGCTGCTGCTGCAGCAGCCAGTCCCCCTTATACTCGTAAAGCTCGGAATGAGTTTCTGCGATTTTCTTTTCGCCTCTCTCTCTCTCTCTCTCTCTCGCTCTCTCTTCCAACGTACATACACACGGGATATCTCTATCTATCTGCAATTTCTAGGAGCTTCTTCGAGTCGCAGGAGCGCGCGGATCGCCGTAATAAAGTGTCCGCTTTACTAGCGGCGACTTCCCTTCATAAACAGTAGCTTAGCCGCGCGGCGGCGGCGGCGGCGGTGTGCGTAATTTAGCCGGGGCCCCCTCCATTACAAGTGCGATATGCGAGGGGATCTGGCCTGCAGTCGTTCTCTCTTTTATTATTTTCATACCGCTCGCCGAGGTTATACAGCCTCCTGCGCCAGCTTTCTCCCCTTATGCATTATTATATTATATATACCTGTCGCGCGCGCTGCTGCGCTTTCTTTCGGCGTTATTCTTGCACAAGTTTGAGTTCGAGGTAGGTAGTTTCTCGGGTTACTCGCATTGTTCGGGATTGAAGGAGCGGAAAACTCGTTTGTGCGTATATAGATATTCGATGTGTGTGTGTGTGTATCCTATACACATATATAGGTGGCGTGGATGTGTCTCGCTATACGAGTAAGTATATACGCGGGGTAACGTGTTTGCGATGCTGGAGATATATACAAAGGGGAACGGGTTAGCCCACACGTCGATACAATGGGTGAACCTACCGCGGTGGCGGCAACGTCTCGGGGATCATTATTTGTCCCTGGTGTACACACACACACACACACACACACACACACATATATATATATATATATACGCGGCGAGGTGCTGCTGCTTCTGCTGTCAATCGGCTAATTTTCTTCGAGATGAATGTACTCGCGGCGGCGTATCGACTGTCGGATATGCGCACCTGCACGGCTCGTCTCTTTGAATAGACCTACTTGCAGGATTTGTATATAATATATACGGTCTGGTTTGCGTAAGACTGTGGAGATGGATGGTCTCTTCCAATCATTTATTTTCATTTTCTATAGATGCGGCCGAGAATGACGTCGTTTATCGCTGCGTTCTCGCAATATACACATAAGTATAATATACCGGAATTGTTTTTCAAAAAACCGTGCTTATATCGGGCGTTTCTATACGCGTGATACACATGGATCGAGCAAAATTTTCCTGCGCTCTCGTACATTTACTTTGAGCGCGTTAAAAATCCAATCCGAGCTCGCGCGTTAGATTATACACGCAGGAAATCCATCGTCTGGAAGGAGATCAGCACCGCGGAATGAACACCGCGCACACGGAACCAGCCGCTAATCAAATCGCCAGCAGCACTGCACACGCAGCAGCTTCCCAGTAACGAAAACTCGCTCCTTCCGTCTTCTCCAGCAGGCCAAGGCTAAAACCACTGCACGCTCATGACAATCACGCGCGCGCACCGCACGCTTATATATACATTACCGCCAATCTCCTGCGAGTGCAAGTGCTGCTGCTGCTGCTGCTGGGTTTCTCTTTCTCTCTCTCTCTCTCTCTCTCTCTCTCTCTCTCTCTCTCTCTATCTATCGCTCTTTTCTCGGAGCTCGCGGTGGGCGTGAGGCGAGCGCATTAACGGCATTACACACACGCGCACGAAGCGAGAGAGAGAGAGAGAGAGGAATATAGAGTGCAGAGGGCAAGCGCACGAGAGAGAAGGAAGAGGGCGAGATCGAGGAAGTGCGCGGCGTGTACGCGTAACGCTGCCGATTTGCGATGTAAAGGAGAGGAGAGAGAGAGAGAGAGAGAGAGGAGGAGATCAGCTCCATCACGCACGAGAGCTCGCAAGCTGCACCTCTGCAATAATAAAGCGATGCTGCTGTAGTAGTATAGCTGCCTGTGCTGCAGACACGGTCCAGCGGCTTGAACCGATCGAGAGCTGCTACCGCTCTCCTCTCTTTCTTTCTAATTCGACGCCTACGCACCATTATAATATATATATATACCGACGGGGAGATAGAGCTGTGTCTGCGTGTAGCTTTTCTTGTTATGGAGGACGATTTGTAAAACCGCCTCTTTTATGAGAGCTGCTCGTTTTTTCCATTGGTCACGTATAGGCTGTGGAACGATTTTCGTGTGACGACGTTAGTTTGCGTAGGCTGCGATGCTTGTAGTTGAAAATTTAGAGATTAGAGACGAAAATAGGAACGGACGAGTTATATACAGGTTGGATCGAGTTCGAATTGGAAAATATATATATAAGCATGAATGTATATTGGTATCGAGAACGAGCTACACGTATTCGCGTGTAAGTACAGCCGTAAATGAATATCATGAATATCGAGAGAGAGAGAGAGAGAGAGAGAGAGGGTGGAAAACTACCTGGATTATCATCCATATTCATCCAAGTAAAAAAACAGCGCGATAAAGTATCGGGCGCGCTTTTATTTACCCCGCTCGCCTCTGCGCGAATTCGAAAACTTGTGCCAGGCAACAAAAAAAAAAGAATAACTATCTCTCTTTCCTCCCTACTGTGTACAGTATAGACGGTTTGAAATTCAATTTCCAGGATACAACATTGTGTTCGCCCCTCATCGACGATATAAACTCGCGCTAAACGCATTTCCGCTCCAGGCTGCAAGGCTCGCCCAGGTAATTTGCAATAAAGTCGCTTGGATTATGCGCGCAACCTCTTTAGCGGCCCTTACCGCGATTGTACAGCCTATATCCACTGCACCGATAGGAAAAACCAGTAGTTTCTCGTCCCTCTCTCGTGTACTCACTCGCGCCCCCTTTTCTTATTCTCCACCTCTTACGCATTATTGCCCCTCCGGACACTCGAATGAGAATATTTTTAAGCGACCGATACACACACACACACACACGCTTGGACGTGTAGTTTATTATCGAGCAGGCGTAGTATGTGCGGCGTCTAAGGCTGCAGGATATACTTTTTCTTTTCATCAGACATACCTGCACTAGTGTTTCTCTTGCATCGATTGCTTTCGCTCTCTCTCTCTCTCTCTCCCTCTCTACGTATATATATATATATATATGTATATAGGGGCAGGATCGATAGCTATTAGCCGTTAGTGATTGGGTTGGTAGCTCCTCGAGAACTACCTTCAAGATGCCGCTCGCATGCTTGAAATGTATATATATATCTGCAGCAATACGCGGCTTTTCTCCAGAATAAATTATTGACATTGTGCTCCGGTTGATGATGCATAAAATTTGAACTTCCCGCGCTTCGTTATACATTACGGAATACTATATGATACAAAAATACTCGATTGTCGAAATCTCTTGGATAAAAGCAAACGTGTCACGATCGATTACATTCGCCGTATATAGCATGCCAGCAAAAATGTTCATATAATACCAGCGATATTATAGTAGCCTCACACAAGCTCGAAGCAAAAGTATATACATGCTCTCGCGATCGTGGCGAACGAAGTAGTAAATCGTGTAAATATATTATATCCTTAGAATTCCCTTCCCACTTTGCACATCACGGGAGGAAAAATCGGTGTCCCGTAAAACATCGATTCTCGTAAAAAAAGGGAGCTGCACTCCCGAGGATGGTATATATGGAAAGAAAAGAGGAGGAAGCGCAGGAGCGCGTTCGTCATTAGTTCTGCACGGGCCACGTTCTATATAGCCGTACTCTCACTCGTGGATCTTTCGTCCAGCTGCTGCTGTACACGTTGCGGGAACCCGCGCATGGCTAATTCGCGAGAGATGCGCAGGGATCCCACGATTAGAGGCAAACCCTTGATTCCCTCTCTCTCTCTCTTTCTCTCTCATTGCGGATCAGTTGTATATATTCAGCGATAAACCAATTACCGATCTGCGCAGGCCACGGTGGACAAGTTCTCGTTTCTCCAATGGTTTGCTTTCTTCCTCTTGTACGAGAGACAGAGAGAGAGAGAGAGAGAGAGAGAGAGAGGGAACGATCGCTATCAACGGCACACGAGTATCCGAGACTGATCGGGACTCGAGGAGAAACGACTGCTGCGTGGGCGGATGGGAAAGAGGGAGAAGAGCAGAGAGATTTATTGGTGTACGCAGGATTCTTTTTTTTTTTACATTTTCAGCTGCACACGGTGCACGTGAAAATTTTACTGCTGTATCCATGGTGAACCAATATTATCAGTATTGGAGGTGTTTCATCAAAGCATTATAGTTTGCTTCAGATTGAAAAGATTTGTTTGTGAGTAAATTTCGAGCTCAAATGTGACTCGTAAAAAGACCCGTAACAATGCGCTATATTGAAAATCACCGGTGCACAAAGTGCATGCATATATACATATATACACGCGGTCGTCTCTAATAAAACGTTCCGCCCGTCGATCCCGTAAATCAAGCGGCTCTTAAACAATGATAAATTCATCAACGTCGCAGGAAAAAGTAATCACGGAAGCCCGAAACAACGTAATTATATAGTGCTCTCTCTTTCTCCCATATACCCCACTTGCCCGAACGCTCCATGGGTAATTCAAATGAACCAAAAGCACTAATAAGCGTGTCCCACCTTCGAAGGCTCGACATTTTTCTGGGTGCGCGATATTATTATAGCCTCGAGCGCTGCACGAGTAAGTATATATAACTAAAGTGAAAGAAAGAGGAGAAAGAACTTTAGAGAGAGAGAGAGAGAGGGAGCGGAAAAGGGTGTGGTTCCTATATGCTCAAACCAAAATTCTCGAGCGATGTATATATATATATACATAAGCGATCGGATCTGTCGAAAAGGAGTACAAACACACACACACACACACGCTCACACGCATATACACAAGCGTGCTGACTGTGCAGCGACGAAGCCCAAATAAATTCGACACCCACGTGGGTTCGTGCGCCTAAGAGAAAGAGAGAAAGAGAGAGAGAGGGAGATGCAGATAGAGCATCTGCATCCGCGTGGGCGTCTCCTAAAAAGGCCGGCCGACCGCGTCCTTATAGGAAACGCGTCCTCTCTTCCCTGTGTCTGTGTATGCGTTCGAGTGCGGCTGTGCACGTACGACACTTCCTCGCGCTCGCCTATGCATTTTAATGCAGTCCGCCTATGTGCGATTCGCCACACGACAGCCCGACTATTTGAGGCTGAAAAATGTATGTAGCCGCCACGATTCGCGAGGGCGAATTTCTCAGGTGTTGTATAATCGCTGCTGGAGATGGCTGGATTTTCGATTTGATTCGGCCACGCTTTTGCGCCAAGTGCTGCATACGTCAATCTTTATCTATTATCGAGTGCGATATTCTATCCGGGACCATTGAAGAATATAGTAGCAAAGGGAGCTGCTTATTCCGATGCCTGTTAGATTGCAAATATATGTAAGTAAATAAAAGATGGAAAGAAAGTGAATTTAGAATGAAAGTAAATCATTTCTTCATCGGTATAATCCTAGCAAAAAGTTCCCCCCCTTTCCCGCATATCGATTCGACGCGACGCTCGCCTTTGTATCTATATTCCTTGTATACTCATGCAGCCATGTCGCGGGATAAAAATGATCCTCCCTATAGCAGCTGGTCTGGAAGCAGCAAAAGAGAGAGAGAGACCCAAGCGCATAGAGCTGCGCAGCGAACAACGACAATGAGGGCCATAAGGTAAATGGGTGAAAAAAAGCTCGCGAGCGCACAGTGAGTCAGTGTAGCGAGCAAGAGAAAGAGAGAACGAGTGTAGGCACAGACAATGGCCCAGAGAAAGAGAGAGAGAGAGAGAGAGAGAGCAGCAACTACTCGTCCGCGCGGAACCTCATATTATTTGCATGCAATGGACCCGCCGCGCCGCGGTAATTCGATAAACGCGCCGCCATCCGACTTATCCGCCGCGCAGCGACAATGCCATCTGTATACGTGTATGTGTGTGTATATGTGCGCCGCGGGGGGTGAGAGCGAAAGGTATATAGCAAAAAGGCGACACGTAGCTGCCGCGGCTGCAAGTGTTTGTTTTCTATATTGAATAATCACGAACGGGGAGGGCGAGTATTGTTGGTTTTTGTGCGCACAAGGTACAGTCGATGTGGAGCGATCGCCTAGTGCCTTTAGGCTGTAAGCTCTCGTATTTCAGCGGCTCGTTTTGCTACGGGAGGCCGTAGTTTTTATCAGTGGGTATCCATCATCGTTTCTTAGCTGCAGCAGCTCGCATAAATATAAATTTCTCCGATCGTGTATAATCATTGCCATGAGCGAATCGCATTCAATTATACGAATGTATATAGCGCTCGGGGTTCGATTGTTATCCCGCGACGCGGGTGATTTAATATGGGGTTTTTAGGAGGGAGGCTTTATTAAAATGATCGACATCGCGCGCTGGACCATTGTAGTTAATTGTGAATTATATTTTATTTATATGTTTAGAAAGTTCGAGTGATCCTTTTTTTCCTTTTTTGGTTGCGCTTCGTGTCCGATATGAATGGTTCGACATTTGGAGCTGAGTAGATCGGGACTTGTTAGGAATATATCGATCCAGTCTCTCACGCTTTCTTTGTCAATTTCAACTAAGCGAATCGATTTGTGCATATTGATCTTATCGATTCATTCTATAAATACATAACTCATTTAACGAATAAAATGATCGGTTATATTCTCAACAATCACGTATAATATTATTTGTGTTGCATTTCATTAAAGCAATTTCATCTATTGTTCACAGAAATAGCCAACAAGTATATTGCGAGTAGTCAAACTGAAAAATATCAACCGATTAAAATGTCGTCATTATTTATAATATTCATATCCCCGTTACGTTACAAGAGAATCCCTCTATAAGCGTCACTCTTTTGCGTAAGCCCGGTACACAAGCCGAAAGAAAATGATTATGACGTAACGAGCACGAGCTCCGAAACTATAAGCGTCAGAACCGTTGCAAAATTAACGAGTGACAGGACGTGCATATACGTATACACCGATCGCGTTCATATTCGCACCCTAAAATTTATCGGCCCTTGCGTAAATCTCTCAAAAAGTTGGCCAGCTCGGAACCATGAGCAATATATACCGTACACCCCGCAACATGACGTCACTCGTCAGCGTCAACAAAAGAAGCCCCGGCGCTTTCTTATACATATAGTATATATACACGCGGATAACGAAACTGCGCCGCAGTCCATTTGCTGATTTACGCTGGTGCGGGTCCCAAAACAAGAGAGAGATAAAAAGAAATCTCTCTCATCCGCTTTTTACGAGCGCTTTCTCTCTTATCCCTTTCTTTCGCGTCTCTCTCTCTCTCGACCTTGTGTGAAATTCGTCTGCGCACTTGGCACAGATGCGTCCGAAGTGTGTATAGCACCGAGTAAGCCGCGAGTGCAGATACGTATATATACATGCGCGGAGGAGCTGGACTTTCCCACGGGATATATATATGCAGAGAGAGAGGGACCACGGCTGCAGCGGTGCGCGCCTTCGGCTGCTTCCTCGATCTCACGTCGGGAGTTGTATGAAAGACCGGCGAGGCTGCTGCTGTGCAGCTTTAATCGCTGGCTCTTTTATCTAACTGTTAAACACGACTCGTTTTCTTCCTTCTCTCTCTCTCTTTATTTTTTTATTTTTTTTTTTTGTTGCAAGAACTCGCGTACGCGTATACCCTTTAATCTGGTCTTTTGTTTCGTTTTCTTCCGTTTTTCGGACAAGTTTAGCCTGCGCGTGCAGGAAAAGCTTGTTTCCGACTTTTTAATGAAATGCAGGAAATGTAGGGCGCGCAGAGAGCTGTGTAACGTGAGACTTGGCCGCGCGGCATGCGTCGGTAGCTTGCTGTGCAGGCGGTTGCTCAATAACCCCTTTTCTCGAAGCACGTTTTAATCTTTACGAGTGCACCGCGGGCCTTTTTTTTACGTTTACCATTAATTTGCGTGGATTACAAGAATCACGCGGACTCCTATAAGACTGAAAATCTCTGTAAAACTATATACGACAGTTTAATTGGGATTTTCTCTCGTGGGGTCAGGCGCGATAATACTGAGCCTTCTGGAGCGCGAGACATATATACTGTATATGTATATAACGATAGAGCCGAATGTCTATTTGCCTAACCGTCAAGCGGTTCTCTCCGTCTCTCTCTCTCTCTCTCTTTTTTTTTAATTCGTGTTAAAGCGCAATAGCGTCTCTCTATCTTATAAAAGGGAACTTGACGCACGGACTCTCGCGCGGGGGGCTTACGGAGCGAGCTGCTGCTGCTGCTGTGTGATCCCCGCGTTGCAGAGCGAATGCGCTGCACATTTAGACGCGCGGCGCGCCAGTTTAACCGGCTAATTTACACGTACGAAGCGACGGCAACGGCGGCGGCTTATGGGAACGTTCACGCGGGCCTTCGGCTTTTCTGAGTAAAGGGAAATTCGAACGTGACGTGTGTGTGTGTGCCGCGTGACTCTCGGCAAAACCAGATTTCTCTTCCCTTTCGTGCTGTGTGGTGAGCTTTTTTTTCTTTCTGTTTTCTTTTTCGTGACTGACGTGGAGTGATATGCTCCGCTCCTTTCTTTTTCAAATTGAACGAAGTCGTGGGATCCCAAGGTGTTAAAAATGTGATTGATACCTTCTTTGCTTTTTCGAAAATACAATTTTCTCGTTGACAGGCAATTTAAGAAATTTTTAGATGTTTCAACTTATCGTTCGAATAATACGTTTTATTTTATTTTTTTATTTTTCGAAGTAATGATAGAAAACCGTTATTTCGAGCTTGAATTGTATATAGTAAAATACAGTGCAGGTTGTGTCGATAAAAGGACGAAATCCACATGAAAAAGCAGCGTGGGCGTAAACGATCGAGGGCCCTTTGTACAATTTTCTTCGTATCTCGGATACGTAAAGCGATCCTCAAAGTAGGCGCAATTTCATAAATTCTCGATTATTTACGCGTACAGCGCAAATGATGCCGAAGCGGTCGTTTGAATAAAGCAAGTATTTTTTACGACGACCCGAGCGAATAACGAAGATCTCGCGCGAGCGTGTGTGTGTGTGTGTGTGTGTGTGTATGTACGTCCGACGTCGTTCGTCTGGGAATTTCGCGGAGGGTAAGGAAGTACGAGTAGAATCTTCCGTCAGTTGGGCGGAACTGAAGCCTATAAGACTCGGTGTATGCAAGAGGCTTATATTCAAGTGCGCTTTTCTCGTGTGGCTGGTTTATTATCGTTGGACCGGAGAAGGGGAGTCTTCGGTCGGCGGTGTCTTTATTGAATTGTTATGGGCAAAGCTAATGAAGGGGTATAGATGTGTAGGTCAGTAGTCGTTACCGATGGCATACTGTCACGGTTTTTACGATAAGTACACACACTTTAAATGCTGGCTTTTTAACGTTTAATTACAGGCCTCTCGCGGTTGTACATTCGCGTTTGAAAATACCGTTTTTTTTGCTAAATATCCAATGCACCAATAATGTTAATTGCATTCCACGAAGCGAGATTTCAAGTTGTACGGATTCTATTTATATATACAAAACATTACAAGCTTGATTATCTAGTTTTTAGCTAATTGAAGGAAATATGGAAAAGTTTAATCGAGGATAAACATGCTATAATAACACATTAATTACGAATAGTCTTAATCACGTAGTAATTGGCCTCAATTAAAAGCTGTTATCACATTAGAGCGAACGTGTACTTAAATCGCATCTTTTTTTCTTTTGCACAAATTATACGGAAATTCTATCAAAGGCTTTTTCTACTATACGCGAGCTTATCGCTCAATCGTTTCGTATATCGATAAAGCAAAAGTTTAAATGAGCCAGAAAATGGCTATATAAGATAAAGTGTATCGCGGTGTGTAACGTCATCGGAATGCAAGTGCGAAAGTTTTATTCGCGATAACAATCGGACATAATAAGCTTGGTAGTTAGAGATTTCTTAGAGCAGAGAGTGAGAGAGAGAGAGAGAGAGTGAGAGAGAGAGAGAGAGAGACCGGGCCTATTG
>UELV01148893.1:0-16118 GCA_900490015.1 Megastigmus stigmatizans
GCCGCCCTTCCGTACCCACACTTCTTCCTCGCCTTCTACACTGCGTGTGTGGTACGCTGGCTCTGCGCGTGCAGCTTCCTATGTGTATATATAAGTATATATGGGGAGAAACCGCGAACATTCATCATTTTCAAAGACTCGAAGCTCGCGCCGCACAAGGCGATATTACCGGGCGTGTTTTCGCTCGACTTTTAAAGAACACCCAAACTTGTTCGTATAGGGGGAAAGGGAAGAAGCGCGAGAATATATAGGGAAACGCTCGCTTTTGCATACGCAAGTTATGTATTCGCCCTTGAAAATCCATTCGGCGCGCAGGTGCGAGAAAGTGAATAAATTGCGCGCGCAAGGCAATGAGAAACCGCGAATTGCGTTTGTCCTTAAAGTTCCCTTTTGAGAGCTCGACGCTCGTCTCGAAAGAAGGAGCAGCAGGAGGAAGAGGAGGAGGAGGAGAAGAGAAAGTTAAAGGACCTCCTTTAGGGATGAGATAATTTTAATGAGATTGCCCAAGGAGAGAAAGAGGAAGAGAGAGGAGGAACAGCCGTCGCGGCATAACGAGGGGGTGAATATAGAGTGATTCGACGAGGGGGCGGCATTAGGCTTGTCTCTTGCATTGTCGCGAGGACTACTGCATATATACAGCCGATTTGATAAAGAGGCTGGAGAGATGAAGGAATGAAGAGAATTTCTCTCTCTCTCTCTCTCTCTCTCTCTCTCTCTCTCTCTCTCTTACTCTTGCTCTTTCTTGACTCTTTTTCGCAGTAAGAAAATAAGGGTAGCGACGAGCCGTTTACGAGCTGAAAAAAAGTTTGCATCTCGCGTTGCGCTTAATGGCCATTTCGAAGGCGCGGCGACGCGGGAAAAGGAGGTTAACGACTAAACGGTCGGCATTGCCCATGTGCCAAGAGAGAGGCAGAGAGAAAGAGAGCGAAAGAACGAGATGTGTAATGTGCCCACGCGCACAGCGGAGAAAAGAAGAGAGGACGATTTTGCGACTTTCGTGCGCCAAGGATGATTCCGGATGTAAAAAGGACTTGACGCCGCGGTAGTATCAACGTCGGGAGGATTGAAATCGGACCGAGAGATGAAAGGGATTTTACGAGGATACACTGTACTGGATCTTGTATTTTCGTGACTTCAGTTTTTGTGGAATGGCCTCGTAAAGGTTGCATTAATTTACTGAGAAATTTTTTTTTATATCCTGGACTTTGCTAACTTTGAATCGCACTATATTCACTCTTCTCCTAAACTTTCAACGCTGTAACTATATAAGAATATTGTAAAAAATACAAGAAGCAAGAAGAACGATAGCATCATCTGTTTGGACTTCAGTTTGAAAGTATTGTAAATTTTGCACACCTGATAAAAAGTACTAAAAAGCACTGCGGCCATGATTTGAATTTTGCTTGTAATTAATATAGGCCATAACATTGTTTCTATTTAAGCCTAATTTGGTTATTAAAAAATATAGCCTATGACAGGTCGTTGACATTTTTCTGTTAGTGTGAATTTTATTCCAATTCTTTTCTTACGCCAATTTTGTATAAGACTATCTTTCATTCTAACCTCTGACAAATCTTAATAAAATTGTAGGACTCATCTTTTATTCTATATAAAAAAATATTAAAAAATTATTGTCTTTAAATATGTATATACTGGTTTAATAAATGAAATAAATAAATAAATAAATGTATATGAATATATTTGTTTACCCGACCCACGATTAAATAAAACTTAGAAAAATTTTAAATCATTTTTATAACTTTTGTATCTAATACGAGGCAATAGTAGGAAAAATTGCTAAAAAATTGACAGCGAATGAAAGATTATAGCTTCAAAGCTTCAAAGAACTTCACACTTCTTAGGCATAGAAAATGTTTCAAATGCCAAAACAAGCCAAAAAAGTTGGACAAACTATTATAGCCATCAAATTTTCCTCCAACGCACCGACGGGTCCCATATAGAAATCCCACACACCCAATTTCCCTGAATTTCTCAGCAGCAAGCCGCAAACGCTCGCTCGGCGAGAAAGAAAGTAAAAATTCCATTCTCCATCAATTTTCTCATCAAACTTTTAATCCTCGTCGTCTGGTCGGTTATGCGCACGAAATCGCTCGCGGGCATTTTATAAACGCGCGCCATTGCTATTTCAGCGACAAGCACCCGGGCATGCAGACTGGATCGCGCGCAATATCTTCATCCACTTCCTTCTCCGAAGAAATAGCGCATGAAGTGTACACCTCATCGTGGAACAATTTTCCCCGAGAAAATTCTCCGTGCCGCCATCTGAATAAAGAACCTATATCCTAAACAAAAAAAGAAGAAGAAGAAGGCGAAAAGAAAAGAAACAAAGTTTAGAGGACTCGCGGGGGGATGCCTCGCGAGAGAGAGAGAGAGAGAGAGTAGAGCGAGAAAACTCCCGAGTCCATCGTGAAATATTTAAGGAAAACGATATTTCTATCCTCGCTCTCTCGCTTTGCTGCATCTTCTTCCTCCTCCTCCTCCGCTTCTGATATCTAATATATGTATTGCGCCGACTCGTAAACTCGTTGAGTATGAAAAATTAAAGTTAACTGACACGCACTGCGCATAGCGAGATGAAAAAACGCGAATGCATGTATATACACATCTACCTACTTCTCTGGCAGCAGCAGTAGCGGCTCTTGCACACCGTAAATTATTCAAAACTGCTCCGCTCTATGATCTACGGCGGGACGCCCTTATACGTCTCCTGCCAGCCGGCAATCCATCCTTACGCTCTCTCTCTCTCTCTCTCTCTCTCTCTCTCTCTCTCTCTCTCTCTCTCTCTCTCTCCTCTCTCTGTCTCTATCTATATATCTATCTATCTACCTCTCTCTTGCACCAACTCCTATACTACTCTCTCACTCTAGCGACTACACTCTTGTTGCCCTTCTTAGCGCCAGCCAGCCCAGTAACATCCAGTCCCGCGGGACTTTTCTTCTCTCTGTCTCCTCTCGTTTTCTCGTCTTTTTTTTTCGCTCTCGCTCTCCCGACAGTCGCCGCGCGTTTATTCCCGATCCGGTCTTTTTCGAGGTGATTCTCCTCGCGCATGGTACGCGTATATAGCCGACGGTTCTCGTAAGAGACCGAGTTTGCTAATGGCCTGCAATAAAATATCCTTAAAGTGAGAGACCCTTTCTATAGCTTACTCGTCCGGACGCTTAGGGCTGATCCGAACTTGGTGTGAGAGCATAGAGGAGGACGCTTGAGGCGTGTTTGGGGTGCGATATCTCGATTACTGTCGGGATCTTTTAATAGCGCCATTGAATGATGTTACGCGCGCGCGCCACCGTCTTTTATACCTTTTTCTGTACGCAAATCTTTTTCTCCTGTAGTATAAGGTATTTTCTTTTCCGGCGGATATATTGAGAATCGCGGGGAAACAAGAATTAAAGTGAAAGGGACTTTCTTTTTTTAAAAAAAGGACATGCTTCTACATGTTAAAGTATAAAACGCTTTACGAATCTGTTTCAGAGTACGATTTGGGTATAAAAAGTTTACTGTCAATCGGTAGTAGTAGACAATCAACTTTTCTTGTTTCAAAATCTACTTTCATCCATTTTTCTCCCTAAAAATTTCATGCCATATTTCGGTATCGATATGGGAGCAGAGCTTTTATCCAAATTTCAATATTGATAAGTGGACTAAACTTTTATACGAAAAAATATTATGATGAATTTCTCTTTTCTATACTTTCTCTTGCAATAATTTAAAGCTAGAACTATATAGTCAATCTGTAAACAACAATACAAGTGTAAAATATATGATGTTTTCAGAAAATTTTCTAGAGCATTTTCATAAAACTTAAATAGTTTTTGTATACATTAAAAACATTAAGTTAATCTAAATTAAATTAAAATTAAATTAATGAAAACTCAATAATGGATGTCAATATGATAACTTTATTCATAATATATATAGTTTTTGATAATAGATTAGTCAGCAAATGATGATGTCATTCTCGTTAAAATTCAATATCACGAAGTCAAGTAAAGGATTCTGCACCTGCAGTGTTTACTCTCAAACAGTAAAGTGGCGCCATCTATGAGCCAAACTCCCAAGTACAAAGAATTGCAGCATGCGCTACATTTGAGTAAGCTTTAATATAGACGGCTTAAATTTAAATGCTTTTACTGCTGAAATTCCATAAATAACAAATTTATATGAATTTTTTAATTTTTAAAATTACTTATTTAGACCTAATTATCACAAAATTAGAAAACATAGTTGAAAATTTGCTACTAAATTATTTTAAACTGCAATAGTTATATGATAAGTGAATACAAAATTGTATAAGGTAAATACCGATTCCGTACAGAATTATATTTAATTCAAATTGACAGGAACTTCTATTCTGAGATCAAAATCTTACTGATCATAAACAAGAAATTTGCTCAAAGACATTTAGCCCAAGATTTTCACTCTCATTAGAAAAAAAAAATCCACATACAGTCACCGTGCAATGACTCACGCGTTTAAATTCCAGTACAAGCCAACTAATTCTGTCGACGGCAAAACATCTCGCGAGCGCGGCAAACTCAAACCAAAAGAAAAACCAACTGAACAAAAATCAGGGAATTTAAGGGATGATGGTGACGTGCAGGTGACGAGTTTCTCGCACACGCACGCGCGTACCCATAGATAGAAGGAGAAAGAGAGAGCCGATAGGTGATAAAGTGCAAGCACGCGACGCAGCAGCAGCAACCGTAGTAATGAACAAAAACAGGCAATTACCCGAAGTAGTTAGGCGAAACAATGTCTCGTCGCGCAACAATGACGGCCCACTCTGGGCTTTTTCGACGCGCCATCCTCGCAGCGCCGCTTCTATTTCCTTTATACACAACCTAGTGCAGGATTTCTCTCTCCTCTCTCTCTCTCTCTCTCTCTCTCTCTCTCTCTCTCTCTCTCTCTCTCTCTCGCTGCCACGGCAATTTCAAGATTATATTCTCTCATTCCCATCCGCTGCTGCTCTCTTTCTTATCTCGCGGACAGATGGGTTTATGCCGCCCGCGCGATCCAGTTCACGATAATGGGATATAGTATGACGCCGCGATGGCGCCCGGGTAACGAACGTATTTTCTTCATCTACGACTTTGCTGCTGCTGCTGCTGCTGCTGCTGCTGCTGCTGCTGCTGCTGCTGCTGCATCCACACCCTGTGTATGTCTGCGAGCTCTGGCTTATGAGATACATGGAGCACCACGGATGGTGTGTATAAGATTTACGTGAGGACACGTGCGAGTGAGCAGCTTGACGAGAATCGATTTATATTTTGGGGAGTTGATAAATGATAACATGAGAAGATATGGGGGGAATGAGGAATTACTGCCGCCGAAGTCGGCCATTTTTTCTTCTGTTTTGTTCTTTTATGGATTATTGTTCCATCGTGGCGCGCGTTCTTTTCGCCGATTTATTGTTAAAATAAATATTTGTAATAAACAATGGTCGAGTATCATTATTTTTATGAGATAATGAAGAGGAATTGGATACAGCGTTACTAGGACTTATTTGATCTGGCTTTTCCCGTGGTATTTTTTCTACTTGGAAAGAGGACGATACCCACTTGTTGAAAAAAAAAATAGATAAATTGAAGTGCACATTATACACGAGCAATTAAATAATGAAAAAGCAAGATATGAGAGGAAATCCTACTTATCCTTCGGCAAGATCTTCATTGCCGAATTCTCAAACTCGCGACGGCGAGCAGCACAATGTTTCTCCAGCTAAAATAGTCCAAGATTAAATTATTTATGCAAAGCACCGGGAGAACGAGATAAGACTAAATTAGGCATTAGTTAGGACGACCTTTGGGCCCATTACACACAAGCTGCCATTCGAGCCGCTACTAATGACCGTATATACGGACTTTCCTAATTCTCCATGTCGTACGTCTTGCCCTTTCCTCTCTCTCTCTCTCTCCCGATCTCTTTCCTTCGCACAATCGCCATAGCTGCGATTCCACCTTGTAAGCGAAAAGAAAAAAAAACTGTATATAGCGTCCCTGGAGACTCGTAAAAAGCGTGTAAAAGCCTGTCCGGGAGAAGTTCCTTATCAGAATGCGAAAAGTTGATGCGATTTTGTAACGCTTGCCTGTAACAGAGACCGCAAGCTGCGATAAATACGTGTAAATTAGAATTTTCTAAACCACAGTAGGTATAACGGGCGCAAGTCTCTCGATCTTGAATTTAGTTTTATTTGCATTATATATGTGTGTGTGTGTGTGTGTGTGTTTGTGTACACAGAGAGCAGTTCGTTTAACTTTTTGTTGCGTGTCCGATTTCAGAATATATATAAATTCTCTTATCTCCTTTGACTGAGCACTCGGATTTTAAGCTCGATCACGTGTGCGTCTTTTAAAACTTTCTTTGATTGTTATTTGATTATTTCATTATTTTATCAGTAAAAAAGGAATATTATATTTCTATGTTACTTTTATATTAAAAATACTTCTATAAATGTATCCTTCGAGCATTAAATTAACATTTTAATAATTCCAATTGGATTAATCTGCATAAAGTAATTATATATCAATTATTCATGCCATTATTCGTAAATCTCTCGGAAATACACAAAATACACTTTAATTAAAAACTAATGGTTTAGCCAGCAACACAAATTAATCAGCAACAGCAGCAACTAAAACTAAAAATATCTCAAGAACAAAGCTATACTTGAAAGATTGTAAAATTGAAAAATCCCCGTAAAAGTTCAGACAATGCTGTATATAAGGCCGCTCATATAAACGGGCCCCACCTCGGCTCATATAGTTACGGTCAAGATTCAAGAACGATCGCGTCAGGTGCGTTGTGTATATATGCGGCCCTGAACGTCCAGAGGGCCCCGCAGTCAACTCTCGCGTGCCGTAGCAGCAGCAGCAAACACGCCCAAGAAATGACGTGCAGTATATTCCAGTGAGTCCGCAAGCGCGTCTCTGTGTGTACGCGGTATAGGCGGGCGCGCTAACTCTCTTATAACCCAAAGCGACAAGACGACGCTGCGACAGAAGTGAAAATGCTGCTGCCAAAGCAACGAACGCTCGTCCTGATCTTCGCGATCATCGCCTGCCTTGCCATAGGTTCGACTGCTCACCTCGTTAAATTAACGCAAAAACGAAAAACAAACAATTTGATCGACGAGTATCGGTCAGCGCCGCCATGTTGGATTTACTGGTCTCCATGCGTGGAGAAAAAAACGTTCATTCAAAACAATCGCGTTTGGGTGGACTTTGAAAGTCGTCGGATCATTCGGCGCTGTTCCGAATTTACGATCGAAGCTTATTATCGACGAGGAGATCGACTGGTTGTAAAATAAGAAAAAATTTCTGTGATTGCAGGTGGTTACGGAATCAAGTGTTACCAGTGCAGCAGTGACACAGATCCGAACGGTGAGGACAACTGCGGCGCCTACACGAAATTCGACAAGGAGAGGAACATCCCGGTCGAGTGCAACAGCGACGAGTCCAAGATGCCTGGCACCTTTTGCGTCAAGCTCACTCAACAGAGTCCACGTGGATTCATATGTACGTACTTTTTCTAAGGAGAATTTTCACGCTGAAAGAAAGGAAAAAGTTCAGATCTCCCTGTTGTTGTTGTTGATGTGAGTGATCATTGACATCTGCAGCGATTAACGCTTTCATTCACTTGATCTCGGTTTCACTTTAATTAATTCATTTCTCTTTTCCTGACTTGCTTAGTTTAATCGATAGTTCCGCCAGTTTCTATAGTGCGCCAATTTGCTTTCACCAAGGATGATGTTTTTAAAATTATAAAAAGACAATTGTAATATTAAGGACTTTTATAAATGGTTTCTTTTTGGTCGGACATCACTTGTTTGCTCTGCTCATACTTACGAGGCAAGAGTCATTTTTTAGAAATTTCAAGAAGCAGGAAAATTAAGATTATTTATACTTACTAACTGAAAACAAAAGTGATTAAAATTTCTTTGGGCTGAGAAAAAAATTAGCGTTAGTTCGGTTTAGAATACTATCGAATTTCACTATTTTTTTTTAAAAAGTTTTGATTTTCAACACGATATTATGTTGTACTCAGAAAAGGAAAAGGTCTATTTATTAGGTTTTTACGAAATCTCTCCAAAAATAGTAAAATTTGATTTACTGATTAAATATCAAACAATAATAGAAACTACATATTAAATAAGCATTCACGTCATTACTTTCCATATCAAACGTCATCATTCGTTGAAACTTCTCTTTTCTAGCACATAGATACTAATATTTTCTCATAATACATCTGATTCTATAAATCACACAAAATAAAAAAATTAAATTTACACATCAAGGATTCTAGTTATTTTATCACAAATAATTAAAACATTTCAATAAAACCGCAAAATTAAACTTGATCAATACCATTGGTGAGAAACAAGGTCGAAAAGAATTCCAAGCGATTTCCTAGCCCCATTAAAAAAGAAGAAAAAAAAACAATTTCCCTCGCCCAAAAACCCAATGATCGACAATCACCACACATTACCATGTGCATGCCGTATAAGAGCTCATTGTATTGTTTGGCCTCGCAGGGGACGGCAGGTGGCGGCAGGTGATCAGGCGGTGCGCCTCTGTGGCCAACACGGGCGTGACGGGCGTGTGCAACTGGGGCGTCTACGAGAACGGCGTCTACTGGCAGGAGTGCTCCTGTTCCGAGGACGGCTGCAACAGCGCCAAGGCCCTTCGACTCAGTCTCGCCACTGCCTTCGTCGCGATACTCGCTCTTTGTCTCAGATAAGTGACGAGTCGCGAGGCTGAGACGACCAATAACCGGAGGACGCATTCTATAGCTTTTTAGGATGCGATACGAATCTCACTTTGTAGTTCGATAATTGTGACGATCTAATCGGCTTTTCTTTGCACAGTTAGCTATTACCGAGCGTCCCGTGTTTTTTTTTTTTTTTTTTTTAACTCTTTTATGAAAGATGTACGACAGAGAATAGTGTAGAGAAGCTTTTTTTAAAACTTTAGAATTTTTGAATGGAAATTTTAACGTTTTATATTGTTGATTTGCTGATTGACTGCCACTCCGTGTTTTTAAAATGTTAGGATGAAATATTGTTCAATGTTGTATAATTCATCAGTATACTATATACTGAAAATTTTTATAAATTTGTTATTGCATAATTTTAGTTCAATTGAGGAACGAGTGCACTAACCTTTCGATTCATTTTTTTATAATCAAAACAATTTCTAATACAGAATGATAAGTTTACTCTATTTTTTCTTGATTATAACAATATAATTCTTCGAACTTTTCTGGGAATTTCTGAACAAAAAATATCTGTCTCAATAGTTCGCGCAGGAGTACTTCCCTCAATATAAGACCCTCTAAATACAAATTTGAATGCATGAAAGATATTAATTTCTAAATATTAGTTTTTTTACAATGCGTGCATGAGAGATTTGAAAAAAAATTGTATTTTAGAAATTTTGAAACATCAGAAAACCGTCCGCGATATTTTCGCAACAACTCTGGCTGATGACCAGTCAATTGTCCGTCCATTATATTTAAGTCTATCGTTAATTAACACGTCAACCACAGTAGGTAATAAAGTAGGAATTCGAATCTAGCGTAACGGCGACGTATAATTAGTACAAAAAAAAACGTCTTTCTGTTTTTAAACGCGTTTGTTGAACTATTCGTCTTGTACCCTTGCGTATACGTTGCCATTCCATTAAAGTTCAAGCACAACCAACGAACGAATTGCAGTCGATGATCTTTATATAAACGAATGTAAATAAATATATATGTATATTTATATTGTTATTCTCGAGCTGAGCATTGTTGCACGGCTTGATAAGTAATATGTTGACGACTCGAGTGGTTTCGTATTTTTTTTACGTATCTAAATACAGTATGCATGAATAAAAATCGCTTAAGAATAAAGAAAAAGAAAAAAACGAGTGCGCGTCTTTTCTCACTTTCTTTCCCTATCCCCCATTCAATTTCTGGCGGCGAATCCATTAGACACGTTGTTCTGCGCTTTTACGGCTGACGACAGCCCATAAGATGAGGAGCGAAATGTGTGTGTGTGCGTGAGAAAGGAGGCGAGGAGACGTTGGAAACGAAAACGAGAGGGACGTCGTCGGTGCTTTGAGCTTTTAAAGGGCCAAGCCCCCGCTCGCTTCATCTTCCTTGCCCCTCTGGAGGCTTTATCTCTTCGCCAAAGGGTCACGGAGTGTCCTCATAGCTCCCCGAGAGTTTTCCGCTGCTCTTCCTTCCTCTCCAAGGACCATTTCCGATTAAGAAAGAAATAAAAACTATTTTTTTCGAAATAAAAGGGAAAGAGGTAAAAGGAACAGATCTTTTAATTTACCGATATTGCGCAATCAGAGGTAACCGCTTTTCTTTAACGTTTTTTTTCTTCCTTCTTTTCAAGAAAATAATAGATTCCTGGGATTTACTGTTTTTTTTTGTACCTTTACCTGATGTTATTACTTTCCTTTTTATATATAAAAAGCTTTTGAAACGGTAAAACGTATAAACATGTTTGTTTTCCCTATATGAATGTATGAATAAGAAGATTGCGTTTTGCTGAAGGTACATGATTTAACAAGTAATTTTAAAAATTCTTTTTAAAAAATATTTTCGAATAATATTGCGGTATACGCCATGAATATATAAGTACAAGTATTTCTTTGCGTATTAATTTTATTTTTATTTTTCATGTATCTTAGTAATTTCAAATTTTTTATACTATATTCGGTTTATAATATTTTTCTAACAGTTTGGTGTTGGTATTACAGATAATATTTTAATTTATTAACAGCATTAAAGAGTATAGCTAATAGAAGTCCTATAGACAAGCACAACTACTTATGAATTTTCTAAACCACAACACACAGGAATGGACTTTTCACAATTACAAAAAAAAAACTACAAAACTCTACGAATCTGTAATTTCATCGCGCCAGGTCGATTCCATTCACTTAGTCCTTTAAGGGTGTACAGTTTGTTGCCCCCCGTTTTTCCTTGTGCCCGCGTCGACGCGGCTTCTGCGGACACCGGCATCGCGTTAATACGCGGGAAATTCAGCAGCCACAAGTTAATTACATCACGCGGGACAATTAATGCCCCTTGGTAGCCTCGGTAGGTGCGCAAACCGAGACAATGCCTGGGTTATTTGGTCCCTGCCATACATTAAGCCTCATGGGTGCTGCAGAGTCGAGTAGCAGCAACAGCAGCAGCAGTGGTGGCAGCGGCAGCGGCTCACCTTGTGTTGCGTTGGTCTCGACCCTCGTTATATACCAAGAGCTCGCGAGCCCACTAGACATCCCCCCGTGTAATAATTAAGACGAGACTGGTGGTAACTGCTGCTTAAATATCGCTCCCGAAAAAGTGTATGCACTCGGTTGAAAGCTTCGTTTTCTCTGGGTGCGATTATGATACCTGTGTTGTATTACTAAAGGCTTGGTAAGATGGGAAGAGACGGAACGTCAGAAAGAGAAATGAAGATCTTAATTCGTTTTTTTCGCGAAAAGAATACGTGCTCGAAAGAAAAATTAGGTAAACGTTTCACCGATTGTAAAAAAGATAAGTAAGGATCTTTAACATTCAGAAGATGACAAAATCCACGACAGCATAATTTTATATTTCCTCATTATTACAATGGATATTGGTTTGTCATTAGTACACAATGGATAATGGACATAGAGTACAGCTTTAGAACAATGAACAAAAAAGAAGAAGTATCTCGGTAATAGCCTCGATAGGCCAAGAGAGCACCTTAGGAGCGCGAACACGCTGCAGGAAATTAATTGTTGGGCGAGCTTCTCTTCGCTAGACGGTCATTTGCAAAGTAGGAAAAGCCCCTCGCTCGAGTGAAGGATCGCCTCGTCGTCGCTTCTCACTTCCACACTAGTGCAGGGCTGAGGTGCAGGGGAAGGCCTTCCTCGCTACGCTTAATTTTCCGGATAAGAGTCGCGCCGGGTCGGTCTCGCCGCCGCGCCCCATACACCGTACACACAACGCCCGTATTTCGGCGGCTCGTTATTACATTGGCCCGGAGCTTAATTAACCAGAGCAAAAGCCAGGCGCGAGCTTCCCGTATAATACTATCAGTGTGCAGTGTATATATATATATATGAGAGAGGGTGAGTTTCCAACTATATGAATGTGTATATATATATATATATGTGTGTATGTGTGTGTGTGTGTGTGTGGGTGTGTGTGTGTGTGGGTGTGTGTGTGGGTGTGTATGCACCGAGAGAGGCCGCAACGTTTACGCGAAAATTTGAAAAAGCCGCTTTCTCAATTCTGCAGCCCCATTATCGCCAATTACCGCGCGCTCTCCTATCTTGCACGCCCTACATTCTACCTCTTTCTATACAATATATTCTCTCTCGTTCTCTCTCACACACACACATCTCTATTTTCCAGTTTTCCCAGCAGCTGGGCATCTCTCTCTCTCTCTCTCTCTCTCTCTCTCTCTCTCTCTCTCTCTCTCTCTCTCTCGCTCTCTTTCTCTCTCGTACGTATTATTCTGATGTATATAGAGAGCCTCGTTATATCGGGAAATTTCGAAAAATTCCACTCTCCTTTACGCCGCGCGCCATGCTGCTACACCAACAGCAGCCCCAGAGCTTTCTAATCTACTCGGAGATTCTACGCGATAATTTTCTTAAGCGGAGTATCCGCGCGCGGCTAATGGTTCCCGAAAATTAAAATTAATTTTCAGACGAAAAGAAGGACGAAGCTGGCTTCTCTATTTCGTAGGTTCATTCTTTTTTTTCCATCGATGCACCGGTGCGGAAGGTATATGCGAAATTGAATTTCGATAAATCTAATGTACCCTTCGTGGATGCAATTTGTTTCGCTAAAATACAAAGTTCTTTTTCTAATCACGACATCCAACTATTTTTAATGAATGTAAGTAAATGTAAAAAAAGTGTAAATGATGAATTTGTTCGATTCTAACGTACAAATTAAACTTGCTATGCAAGTCAAAAAGTTTCTACATCACTAACAACTTTTATATTAAAAACTTGCTTTCAAAAAACAATAAAATCTTTGGTATATCTTTTGAGGAAGAATTAAATCAAGAATTGAGAAGAAGAATCTTAATGTACAAAAGAAAAAAGCATGCACATGAGATAGAATCTTTTTGTTTAGAAAAGTTCAGATAGATAGAACCTTTTTCCACCGAGTCGGTGTAACGTAAGAATAGCAACAATAAAGTTGCTTGCATCGAAAACCTATTTTGTAAAAAATGTAAAATTGTATTGATTACCTAGCTTCAACTTTAGTTAAGCTTACTTAAGCGATTATTGTCATTACAAAATAAACGAAAAAATTGGAACTAAAAGCATTATTAAGGATACATTGCTCTCATGCCAAAGGAGAGACATATAATTTGAACAATTTTCAAGAAAAATGGACATTCCCCCTCTTACACTCGCCCCGATGTAAAATTTCACCAAAAAATACGTCTCTTCGCGACATTATGCCAGACCCGCGCAATCACAACTTACTACATCCCGTACATTTCCGTCATCTTCAAGCATAGTCACGGTCCATCCTGGAGAGAGAGAGAGAAAAGAAAGAGCGCAATTTTCATGCACACATATATAACTTTATGAGCGAGTACCAGGGGCTGCTGCTGCTACTTCCTCCATAATATCCGTCTTAGCTATCTCTTCATAAATATTTAGCACCGCCATCTCGTCTCGGATTAAATAAAGGCAACCCGTTTCGTGAGTGCGCGCGCGAGTGAAGGCCATCCCCCACCTTCTTTAAGAAGATATTACTCTTCATTATGCGCCATTACTTTTTATGAATACAAAAGGTCTACTACTAGCCGCCTCCCATCCTTATACTCTCGTCGCGCAAGATGTACTTGGAAAAGGATAGAGCGAGACAAAACAAAAGACGCAAAAGTATCTCTCGAGGATATTATTAACGTATTTTTGCTTTACAAGAGCCTCGGATGAGAGAGAAAGAGAGAAAATTATCTGATATTTGTTCGAGCTTGCTGCGTTGTAGTCCTGTCAAGTGCAATGCCTACGATTCCTTTCGATCCGTTTTTTTTCTTTTTTTTCGGATTACTCGAGGACCCTATTGTGTATAATTTTTAAGTCTGCAGAAAACACAGTCTATAACAATTCTTTAATAGCCTCTTCATTAAATGAAGCAAAGTAACTGCAACGGAAGCTCTGTATGGAATTAAAACAAAAAACTGAAATGACTATGCGTCACATCTCTTGGAAACGTCAACCAATTTTATAAAATTCGTTCGAATGTTTTTTTTACTTTTGAATAAAAAACTAAACTAAAGTAACTAATGTAACATCTGACTGTTTATTTGATCGACACTAGTTTTTTTTTACATAGGATCTTTGACTTTAACAATCTCATTCTTTCGAACAATTTACTCTCATAGCCCGCAAGAAAAGGTAAAAACAAATCCACCCTCTACTCTACTCTCTCTACTTAAAAGAGTTAACGTCCCTACGCCAGGCAGCATATACTTAGGCAATCCGATGCGCGCTTAGAGGTGAACGATGTGGCACGTTTTGGGTCGCGCGAAGCACAACGTAACACACACGCGGGGACCAAATTTAATTACCGTTTCTCCGTAACTCGGCAAAGTAGCAGCAGCAGCAACAGCAGCGGTAGCGTGTATACAGGAGTTGATGGGCTTAAGGAGTCCTGGAACCATAAAATCGATCACTCGCTCTCGGGCTTGAGCAATCGTGAAACTCGAAGAACGACCGAGGGGATAGTTGGCCTGGGGATCGGCAGCAGCGCGCGTCACTTTTACGACAAGTCAAGTCCACACAAGCGCGCGCACACACACACACATACACATACACGTATACGCTTTAGGGTTATACACGGGATACTCGTAAAAATCAGCCGCAACAAAAATACGAATTACGGAGATTGTTGGGGAAGTACCTATACGAGGCCTTGCCGATCGGACGTGCGTTCGTTTCAATGTGAGCCAGCGTGCGCAAGGGTGACTTTTCGCCCCGCCACCGTGAAAAAACGAAGTTTTACGACTGGCGTCCGAGCTCTGTATGCATTGATGCCTCGTTGCTTTTATTGACCCGTGAAATATTGATGCAGCTATAATTTAGAATACAATATTTTCCCATTTTTTCTCCTTCTTTCCCTTTGTTTTTAAAAAATTGTTGTTTTTCACGTCACAAAGTTGTAGGCAAAAAAGCACTTATATGAATCAAACAAAAACGCGAATACGTCTCCAAAATTGCATAGATCAAATAGAAAATAATTTAAAAAACACAAATAAAACTACTCTCAATGTTCAAGAGTTTAATAGCATTATGGCTGCTCTCGATGTGCATTACCAAGCAAAACCAAATGAAGAAATCGCGTAAACGAGGAGTTATCAGTGTACCGAACATTAAGATGAAAGACGCAAAAGAGAAAAAAGTGAAGGGGGTAAGAGAGCGGTAAACAAACCAGTGCTTTCGAGGCTGCGAGAGAAGAGAGTAAATTTCCGAGAAGCTCGGTTACATAACGGGGAGGAGGATGGGTTGTGTATGTGTGTACCGAAGAAAAGCCCCGAGAGCCGAAGGGCCGAGCGCAGAAAAGGGAGAGATCTGCATTTTTAAGTCTTTGAAAATAAGAGGCACTTTCTCGGCTTTGTTTCGAGAGGCCCCCCCCCTCCCCCTCTTTCGCGGTCCTATTATATCGCGCCACTATTTACTCGAGAGATTGCACGGCTGCTCGTGTCTTTGCGCTAAGAATAGTGAGGAATTTTTACTACGTTCTCATCGTATTCCTTGAATGGAATACCACGAGTTTTTCTTCCCTCTTCATCTCGCATCTAACCACCGCTTTTTTGGATTGACATATAGTGTACAGCGAAATGAATAGAGTCAAAATCCTTTCAAAAATAGTTAAAAACATGGCCACTCTGTAAATCTGTTCGATAGGTCTGATTTATATAATAATAGACACTTAAACATGACTTGACCATTTGTTTTTTTTTTTATAATTCATTAACCCATTAACGACCAAGACCCCAAATTTTCAACATCTTTTTAAGGCTTTTTTTCAACTAAAAAAAAGGTTTGAAAAAATTTGAAAAAGATCATATCCGACGTATTTTGAGCTGTTCTTTCGAATGG
>UELV01148897.1:9392-38848 GCA_900490015.1 Megastigmus stigmatizans
CTCTCTCTCTCTCTCTCTCTCTCTCTCTTCCCGTCTTTCGACGAGAGCTGCTGCCATCGCGTGCTTCTTTCTCGTTTCCGCGAGAAGTACGATTGCGTAAATTTTCGTATGGCTGGCGCGCCGAGATGAAGAAACTTGGCTTTATTGCTGTGCTTAGGAAATTTGAATTTTTGCCCCTCCTCGGAGTGAAGAGTTGAGAGCTCTCCGTAAAGTAAGAAACGCTTTGCGACCGGGGATGGGTAAGAAAAATAGCTATGATTTCGAAAGCTTGTTAGCGGAGATGATTTATTGGCGAATTGATGGAATGTTTGGAGAAGTTGTCGACAGTCGACATTTAATACGAAGTTTCATTTGAATTTGATCAAATGTGATATAACGGATTATATTTTAAATGCATGTAATGTACAATGTAAATTGGTCCGCAAATGGCTTATGGTACACTATGCTGCTGTAAATTATAGAGCTTAAAAAGAAGAAAAAGTAATAGACATTTTGAGAGAAAAGTTAGATTGACATTTTGATCCTGATTGATTAATAACACGATTAACTTTGTTTCAAAGTACTTGGAGCGTTTTCACGGTTATTATTAATGGTGGCAGATTGATTTGTACATCGTGTTAATCAGTTGAGCCAGAAAGGGCAGCAAAATAATCCATGCGCTATAATATTCGGAAAAGCATCGCAGGCTGACACTCATTTAACATTACGTTATTTAACGTAACACTGATTTGCAATTCTATTATAATTAACCTAAAATGCATTGAAAAGCTTACGCATGAGAGTTCAAAACGCTAGAAAATTATAATTTCAGTTTATGATGTCAATAATATTTGGAACATTTGTATAACCCTTGTTTATTCGTTATAAAGAAAATCATTCTAAAACGAATATCAATAGATCGGCGCTCGTTATATCTCAATTTCTACATTCAGCAATATTTGCTATTTTAAGTAATGATAAAATATTTTCTATGTGATAGTTTTCCACTTTAGGGCTTTAGAGATTACTTCTTCTAAAAATAAAATCGTGCGCCATGATTTTGGCAGTTTAAAATATAAAAATTCTCTATTTATGTAATATTTTTTCACGTGACCTTTGACTGATGTTACGAGTTTAGAAACTGTGGTTGACGTGTAAACTTGATAAAACGGCCGAATAACATAAACATGGACAATCTTGCATGAAAAGTTGCAGTTGTTTGTGCAATATATACGCTCTTCATGATTAAGCAGAGTAGCTCTAGTAAAGTTTTCTAGGAAATCGTGTTTTTAAACTTTCAGTCCTTACATAGAACTTACAAATGTACTTTTCATTTTTTTCATTCTTTAATGATTCCGAAGCTATAGAAGACGGGTAGGTGGGTGGAATATTTTAAGGGTCGTGGTTTTCAACCAATTCTACCGTAAAGAACATTCCTGTCGTAAACCGTAATTTATAATTTTTCTCGTATATAAAAATAAAAACCTACAGATCATTGTTAATTGCTGAGCTTATATGCGCGGGTTCGTCGAGAGTCGAAGATGAAATTAAAGCCATCGAGTGATTTTCCACAACAAATTGAAAGTACCAACGCCTCGATAAGGATCGAAGAATAGTCAGAGACACACATCAATTGTCCCCGCCCGCATCTCGCTCGTCCCAGCTGGGACAACATTCCCCATTTATACTCAGAGGACGGAAGTATCGCGATCCAAGATGCATATCGTTACCCCCAGAAGACTAAGGCCAGTAGGTCCAGGGCCAATTTGGCGTGTCTCCGGCCCCGCAGGGACTGGACCAAGAAACCGGAGTGGAAGCGCGCAAGGCCACAGACGTAACGGCCACCAAGTCACCGCTCGAGGAGATTAAGAGGGATGATAGTTACGAGAGAACGCTTTACCGTGCCCACCTCCCGCAAGTTTCCCTCGGCGTTGTTTGTTAATGCGATAGAGCTCCAAGAGTGCAAGAGAGGCCAAGAGAGAGAGAGAGAGAGAGTAGAATCCACCCTTGTAACTTTGCCTGTATGAGTTAGGGTACACATGTTTTGTTGACTGCCGCTGCTACAACAGCTTGCCAACTTTCGGTTTTCAAGTTACCAGATCCACACGACACTTCATTAGCCGTAATCTCCCTTTCTATATCCTCTCTCATTCTCTCTCTCTCTCTCTCTCTCTCTCTCTCTCTCTCTCGTACCACCCAGCTTTCCCGCATCCTTGCTCTACACATGTGCACACTGCTGCAGTTTTCGACTATATGTAGTAGATCTCTTTCGTGCGATCGAGGGAGAGAGAGAGAGAGAGAGAGAGAGAGAGAGAGAGAGAGAAATCATCAAATGCGTGTCTGGCCATCACATGACCCGCGGCAGCGGCTAATTACTGTTGCTTTTTACCATCGCCAAAACTGTTCAATCGCCGACGACTGGTGGTAATTAATTGCGGGGGCTCGACTGCAGCTACACACGCTTTTTAATAACGCAATTTGGGGCTGTTATGGATTTTCAGGATAAAGTGCGTAGGTGAGTTACAGTTTGATTGTTTTGCTATCGGTCGTTATGCATGCTCTTTTTCATTTTTAGCCTCGAGCTTTTATCGCTGACACTTTAGCACTGCGAAAAATTCTATTTACTATCTCGATAACGTAAGAATTCGGTGCGGCGTATTTTAGCCATTATCCGATTAAGCATTCCAATTCATTCTTCGTGGGAATTAATTACGAGACATTGAACCTGAAATGATGAAATATCAGTACGTCGAAATCGTAACCGAGACTCATTATTAGCGAGCGTTCATTTCAATTTCTATAAATTACCCGTTAATTACATGCCCAACTAGAGCGTAATCCAGGGATAAAGTTGCCTCGCTCAAGATACGCGATCAATAAAGTATAATTTGCTTTATTCACTCAGATCCTCATCCATCATTACACCGCAACAACCGCGACATCATCTCAAATTAAAATCCCCACATATACGCGCACACGCACACAGGCGCACAATCATGTCTGGCGCAGAGAGATGATTCGCCGCACTCCTCGGAAATCACTCACAGCCAGCAGCCATTGGCAATTCAAATAATACAAGTATATCCAGCGATAAAGTTCGCGCGAGCGACTGCAGGGGAGCGCAATCAGAGAGTCGCGAGCACGCTGCGGAGAATCGCAGAGAGAGGACGAGAGAGAGAGGAGCTACTGCTGCTGAGCAAAAGTGTATAAGGAGATGGCGGGCGTAGGGAGGATTTCACGCTTGAATTGTTGGAGCTTCGCGCTAGGCTCGTCTCTCCTCGCCTTCCTCTCGCTCATTGGGCTACATGTGCACTCAATTACCGTAGCAGGCAAACTTGCTCTAGGCAAGTAGCAGCAGCAGTGGTGGCGGCGTCGGTGGCGGCAAAAGACGGGGAGAGAGAGAGAGGCCGACCCATATACGCGTGTCAGTCGCTCTGCGTGTACATTTCTCACTCGTGACAAACAACAATCTCCCGCTAAACTTTTCTCTACCTCTCGCTCTCGTCTCAGCTCAGCTCGGCTGATTTCCTCTTCCTCCTTCTCCTCCTCCTTGCATAATTCAGTCTTTGCCTTTCTTTCTCTTCTTCTTCTCCTCCTCTTTCCCAAGCACTCTTTCTCTGTCTCTCTGTCTCGCCCATTCGACTTCCTCTTTCCTATTCCTATCTCCCTTCCACCATCTGTCTCTGCTCATCGACCCGCGAGCGCACGCTCAAAATTTATAACTTATAATGCGTAATTTATTTTGCAACTTTCTAAAGTCATACATTGTTAAGCTACGCTGTTGGACTGCTTTGTCGGTTTCAACTTATTTTGCTAATTTTGTCCAACTCGTTTTCTTCCCATTTTCTATTGGCTTAGTCGATTATGCAGATTTGAAATCTGACTGTTATGCTAACAATAAGTAAATGCGACTGCATTTCCATCATATGACTTTCAATGGCGTGTTTTCATAGAAAACACTATCGCTGATAGGACAGTGGTTTTGTCGCTATATTTTATCTTTGCACAATGCCATTTTAGGCATTTCAATCTCTATCTCTTAAAAAAATTTCAGATTTTTAAAAATATATAACAATATAGAATTTAATTAATGAGTCTTCTTTCACATTTAATTGCAGAATTATATTTTCATACAATATTTTACTGATTATTCGTTTTGCTTTGAAGATGGTAAGTAAATTTTTTATGTATACTTCGACATTGTTGATACAACTAATCCTCTGCGTTTTTAATCTGTAGTTAAATCATATAAAAGATAAAAAAAGAACATTGATGTAAATAATGAAAGAGCAACATTTAATACCATAACAAGATTGTTGCATAATGCAACATACTTCTTGCTTGCCGAGTCGAGGGTCCACGACTCTACAATAAATTCTTCCTAAAAATGTGTTCGTCACGACTTGCATATACATAATCCATTATCAAAAGTTTAAATAAGTAATTTATGACGCACCTTTCCTTCTCATTCTCGCTATACTTCTCCGCATCGTTCCCCGTTTATTTTATTTCTCTCTGCTCTCTCGTTTTTTTGTTCTTAAATAAAAAAGGGCGGGGGAAGGTAGCAACCTGATTAGCCGAGGCAAAGGAAGAGAGGAAAAGAAAAAACGACGACGTGTCGCAGCAGCTTCTCCGGGGCGAGGGCTCGCGTTTCTCTCCGTCTCCCACATTTTTCAGCTTCCCCGACACTCTCAAAACGCTGCTGCTGCTGGGAAGGGGAAGTAAAAGAAGAAAGAAAGGAAAGAGGATCGAAATTCTCGCTCTCACACGCGCATCGCTAGAAAAATTCCCACTCCTGCGTGAGCTAACAGGAGAGCGATAAGGAAGGAGAATGAGAGAAAGACGAGGAGGAGAAAAGGTATATAGTCAAGAGTCTTTCCTCTTTTCTTGTCTTTCGCCGTCCGCACGCTCCCTCTCTGACAAACTATACTCTTCCTTCCTTCCTTCCTTCTGCAATTGGAACTGAGGACGAACGGGGACTAAGAGAGAGAGAGAGAGAGAGAGAGAGAGAGAGAGAGAGAGGCAGAGAAAAATATGCGAAAGAGAAATATTACCGGAGCGACTGCTATCCGACTGTAATGCAGGGCATCTCTAGCGACTTTTCTCCTCGGCCTTTCGTTATTCGCCTTCGTCTACGACTCACTTTCCTATGTATATTTTTTGTGTCGTATTTTGTTTTTACTTTCCGGCTGCCTTTTTTTACTGTTATTTTGTTTTGGAGGCAGTTCCCGTTTCGGGGTATGCTAAATTCGAAGATGCGCTTGGATTCAGATATACGCGATTTTCTAGCCCGATGTCGTATTCTATTTTGCCGCATATATTAAGTAATCTGATATACATGCATATATGAAGATTTGTAGACCTTTTTTTAGTCGCAAAAGAAATTATTGCCAATTGTATTTCTCAGAAAGTTAATTTAATGGGGTAACTTATCCAATACATCTAAATATACTTGGTAATATTTGGTATTATAAAGTACAATTTTTGGATAAAATACTTTTAGACCTGCGACGAGAAAAAGTTATTTTAGTTCATTTACATTTGTTTGATTTAATTTTTTTACTAACTCCGGAAGTCCTTATTATTTAAAAACGTATGATGCTAGAATTTCTATCGGCTGTTGCAGCCACAAAATAGTCACGGGTGGTAGACAAAGTAAAACGTTAAAAGTGAATCCATAAATAGTTCGCTTCAATCCTCATCTGTGGTTTCAACGCCCCAGAAAGACGCAGTTTCAATTATGCAATTCTCATTCCACGAGCTTCTAAATCTTGTAAAATCTCCCATCCTCACGTATTCTCTCTTTCTCATTTCGCATCGTCTCTCCTAGTACCCCTTTTTTTCTTTCTTCGCCTCATATAGTAGTCAAAACGAAAGCGAGCCAGAACCGCGTCTGACCGCGGATTTTTATTCTGTACTATCATCAGCAGAGAACGGAGAGAGAGAGAGAGAGAGAGAGAGAGAGAGAGAGAGAAGCGTGAAGGAGAAATACAGACACGAGGACCTTTGCCTTCGGAATTCACGGGATATGAAGTCGTGCTTTTGTGAAAATGAGAATGAAATCCCATTTATTCAGCGTTCTATATATACTTATATATAGAACTTGCCTTCCTTTTCCTCGCGCGCCACTGTGAAACGTGGAAATTTTACTTAGAAGCTTCGAGGCTTGCCGCGTGACTAGCGCAGCTTGGTTCCGCGCGCGTGCGCGCGCACCTCATATCTCGGCTCCCCCAGATTCTATTCTTAAGAATTTATTTTCCTTTATTCTTGGCACGCGAAAGCCCGGCTGCGGGCGCGACAAGTGGATCTCGTCACTGGCAAGAAACGGTACATGGGATTCCCCTTATCCTTGCGTACAAATGCAGCGCGCTATACTTTGCAGCTTCGACGATATATCACCGCGCCAGCATAGCGTCTACTTTTTCATCCTTTCTCCTCTTTTCCCTCGCCCCCTTATCATTTGTATGCCAGAGTGTAAAGTTTAGCCTGCTGCGGCCGTGTCTCTGTATGAATATATGACGCTTATCTGGACGCAGTCTGATTTAGCGGTTTTTAGTGCGCGCGAAGGAGGGACACTAGAGAGCCGAGGCCGAGGGGCGTTGCGGCATCGAGAAAAGTTGGAGCCGGAGAAAACTGCGTCGCGCGAGTCGTGTAAAAAGCGTGTCAAGTGGCGTTAATTGCGCATACATGCACGCTCCACTCTTTGCGTGTGTACGTGGAGTAATCCGCGGAAAATCGATCGGCGAGTGTTATGCCTCCGATTCCTGAAATATTTGCTGTACAGCTACTTGGTAAATTCAGAAAGTGCAAATCTTTTTCATACAGTCTAAATTGAGCCAATTTCAATGATCAAAACTGTAATGTTGTCGATGTGGGATATTAATAAACCGTCAAAGAAACCACAGACACGTACACAAAAAGACTATACATGGTGTGTTCTGAGCCAAGTACGGAGTTTGAAGAAGTTGGCCGGTGACTTTAAACGTTTGATTGGCCGATTCGACGTGGAATAGTTCCTGTGCTCGCACACACACATGTGTATAATACGCGCAATCCCGAGGCTGGATTTTCTTTTTTCTTAGTTTTTTTCTCTGAGCTGCCGCCGCCACCACCTCCACCACCACCACTACCACCGCTCCTCACTCAGCTCTTTTTTTCCTCTCTATACGTATCTCTCTCTCTCTCTCTCCGCACTTCTTACGCGGCACTAGGAGCCATTTTTCACGTTAACGACTCCGCGACGTCTTTTCAATGGCGCGCAGTCCGCGAAATATTTCTTCGGCAGTTCTCTCTCTCCGCGCAGCCACCGCCGCGCGCGTGCCTGAGTAATAAGCGCATTGTACGGGTGGGCCCGGAAAAGTGCGCGCGTTGCTCTCTATATACCCTCCCTCTCTCTTACTCCACCTCGGCACGGCTGAATCAGCGTACGAGTTTTGCTCTTTCGTACATATATTCTTTTTTTGCTATTTCGAGAGAGACGCAAGCTTGTTTTTTTTTTCATCCGCAGGTGCGTTTGCACGATGGGGATTTCTTGCACGACTATGATGATATGGTAGATTATGGAAGCTTCCTCGTTTTCACTTATCGTCGCATTAATTTGATATTAAGAGTTGAAGACGTCTACACGAGAATTATTGGCTGAAATTAGTATAAAATTCTGGTTCGAAAAGCGTTCGAAAATAGTACATTTCGACACGGGGGCGGAAGAGGATTATTTCACTCACGAGACGTTTTTCGGCCGAGCGAAGCGAGGTCGAAAATTCGAGTGAGGGAAAAATCCTCTTACGCCCTAGTCTCGAACCGTATTTTTCATTACGAGAGCCGTAAAGTCGCATCAAACATGCGATTTTGTGGTTAGAGTGACGAAAAATTTATTTTAATTCCTCTCGTTAAGTCGTGTGACTCCTTTCATATAAGAGCCAATGTACTTTTGTAACTAGTTTGAGATCTGCTTTTCTCCACCTCTATTCGCTTTTGTGAAACTCAAACTTTATATTATTTGTTTTTTAACCAATTAAAATAGTCTATTAAATCGCAAACATTTACTCTAGTAAAAATTGCAAATGAAAATATTTATAGATCTGGGCTATAAAGGAAACTCTATAACTTCCGAAAAATCAATTTTCCTCAAACTTCAATCTACAATTGATTTTTTGGATAAAAAAAGAAGTTTTACGTATGATCTCATAAGCCATGATTTTTCAGCTATTGACTTTTATTGATTATATGCATATTGTCCACATCACTATCCATAGTATATATGTAGGAGTATAAAAGAACATTAAAGAAAAAAATCGCTGCTAACTGTTTTAGCACTTGAAATTAGACATATTCTGATCAGTTTCCTTTTAGGAGCACTTCATGCAATTTGTTAACAGAGTGAAAAAATTGGGATTGTATAGTTTTTAGGAAGAATTGTATGAGGTTTGTTCAAATCTCACTTATTTCACACCGTGGCATTTGCAAAAGGGGCGTCTCCCATTTAAAACCGATGCAGATCAGTTTGTTTTTACGTATTTTCGTTTAATTCTTAAAACGAGTACAAAAAAATTGTGTTGTATATATTTTCTAGGGAAACATCATGAGGCTGATTATTTTTCTACATTTCATCCCCTTACGTTTCAAAAAGTTTACAGATTAAACGCTAAAATACACGTCCTGAGTGTTTGGTTAATAACCATTCAGCGAAAAATCAACAGAATTTTCATCACAAATCCAATGTACTCACTTTTTACAATAAATTGCGCGTCTGACTAAGACCCGACTTAGCTACTTGGCCTTATCAAGCATTAAATGTATTTTTATACTTGTCTAATATTTACATTGAAGAAGAATTGGTAACCATGCTAATTTTATAACTTTCATGTTTTGCGAAAAAATTTATATTGGTACCTTTATATATAGGAAAGTTTTTGTGTAGTATCAAACATTCTTTGATGTTGGAATATACTTACACGTGTACGCAGGAAACGTGGGTGGCCAGCTTTAAATTCCACGGTTGAAGGGAGTTCTCGTGCTAGTATATCGCAATTTCAAGCAACGAAATCATTTTTTCGCCATTATCGCATTAGCCTGCGTAAAGAAGCCGACGTTTTCGATTCAGGTCCCACGCCAGTCTTTCGCTGAATTATTCCCTCGCCTTAAGGGGAAGCAGTAGCGATAAACGAGCTTTTTCTTTCACTAATATCTTTTTCTATTTACAACGCAAATTAATATTTGGACTTGAGCGGCGTAGTGCTCGATACAACGAATCGTCCTGTTCTTGCTGAAGTCGATCTGATTTGTCGTTTTTCCTATTAATTGGCACCAGTAAGACGCGTTTACGCATTGACAGCTAACCTCAAAATTACGATTATATCTACATGTGTTTATAACTTTTAATATTTATTATTTTGCGAAATATCTGGACTTGACCGGCGTAGTACTCGTTGCTATTAATCATTTTGTGCAAGATGGGGCTTACGTGATTTATCGTTTTTTAAATTAACTGGAACATAGAAATAGATCGAACAGCCTGAGGAGGGGGGACGCTACTGCTTCCTCTTAACGCGAAATGCAGCACCGCGCGCGAACAATTCACTCTCGTTCGTCCGGAATTCTTGACCTAACTAATTCCAAAGTGGATCAGGAACAAAAAGAAAAAGTAAAGCTAAAATATAATCGAAAATAACCAAAGAAAACATGCTCGTGGGCAGAGATTCATGCTATGCGAATACCGCGAAAAAATACTGCGTCTCTTTTTCTCGTGTACATATGTACAAACATGAGTCCGCCATTTTACGCCTCGGGTTATTTGTACTTTTTGCCTCCTTTCTCTCTTCGTCCCTTATTCTTTTTCTACCTTGCGCGGGATATCTCGAGCTAGATAACGAAAATACGCGAAGGAATAAGAAAAGCCGCGACGCGAGGAGCGTAAAAAAACACAGCGCTCTTCGGACCGATGCAGTGTCCCTCGGATATATGCTTTTCGCGGAGAGGCGAAGCAAAAAATGACACGATTTGTCTTATCGGACGACCCGTCGGCTGTTTTCCTAGATACGATCCGAGACGCAATTTGCAATGAGAAATAAATAAACTCTACTCTTTACTTTATTCGAGGAAATACTCAAATTTGTAATTAGCACATAATAGATGAATATTTACAAACGAAAATACAATTAAGCAACTGATTGGAGGTCGTCGGATCTCTTAAAACTTTTCGAACGTTGTTTCCTGTACATTAAATAAGAAATATGACGAGTCACAGAGAATAAACAAGCCGCGAGTTCCGTCGAAATCAAGGAAAAAGCACCGCAGTTGTTATCGCAAAAAATAACGTCTTCGCTACTCTCGCCACGCTCGTTAAATACACCCTTAACAGCTCCCGAGTTTTGGTGTATAAATTCACGTTCTTCAGTTCTGAGCGCGATATTGTTCGAGGCCAATGTAGATTGAAAGCTAAGGAAGCCTCGGAGCAGCGGCATCCTCTGCAGTTCCAAAACGATTGGAAAAAGAAGCGGCAGCGGCGGCGTGCGCGCGACTCAAACGTTCGGCAAGTGCGAGAGCGGATGAGGCCTGGGTTTATGCGGCTTTAACGAAGTGTGACGTACGATGCGGCCGTTAATGCCAACAGTTAAAGTCCTTATCTCTTAACGCCCGGTGCGAAGAGTTCGTCTATCCATGCGCTCGCACTTTAGCAGAATTTTATTACCCTGCGCACCTCCCAGTGGAGTACAAGAGAGAGAGAGAGAGAGAGAGAGAGAGAGAGAATATATATATCCCTCTGTCTGGGCTCTTTTGGATAAGGCGTGTCTCTCTCCCTCTCTCTTCTCTCTCTCTATCTCTCTATCTCTCTGTCTCTCCAGTGAATTCACCTGAATATTATACGATTCTCGTATACATCTGAGAGTTTACGCCGAGTTTGTAACGTCGCCAGTCTCCGCTCGCTCTATGACCTGTTGCGAGCGAGCCTTGTTTTTCACGAGCTCGAGTTGGACGCACTCTGGGATTGTTCTGAATTTAATACGTCTTAAGAGTTTGCATTGCCTTTGTCGAGATAGATTAATTACTGGCTTAAATGCTGCCTTCTTTGATTTTTAGCTGCGGTTGCTGGAGAACTAATTCGTTGAATAGATTGAATCATCTTTTTAATATTGGCGAACGTTTGTTTCTTCATAGACGAATTGTTTTTCGAATTCCAAGGGGGCTCTATGAATCTGTTAGTAAGAGGACGTTTAATTTAAAAAAATAATTGAACATCTTCCTTGGAAAGGGTAGTAAATTACCAAGTTGATTGAGCCCTATATATGACAGTACGCATAAGTAGAACCAGCTGCTGATTTTCAGTCAAGTGTTTTCAAGATTGCCCTTTGAGTTAGGATTTTAACATTTTTCTATGATCCAACTAATAACTTAGATTTCATGTATTCTTTTTAAGCTTTGCATTTTATTCTAATTTCGTGGACACCCTCCAATAAATGAATATGAACCGATCAGAAGTTGCATCGAGTAAACTGGTATTACATAAAATTAGAATGTTCAAATTTGAACGAGAATTTTTTATGACACCTATACCCCAAAAACCATTTTTGTGTTGCAATACCTTTATAGGGAGTATTTTGAAATGTCATACATCGATGAGCTTATAAAAATTTATTGGCACAGTAGGTATATGTTCTTTTTCTACAATAACGTAAAATTTTTCGTCAAAGCTGAAATGTATTTGATATCGTCACATACGATTGGACATGGATTGATCGGCTAAATCAGACGCACGGAGCATCGAGATTTCTTCGTCCCTCTCCCACGAAGCCCATAAAGCGTACAAGCAGCCTTGCCGCGATTACTCTCACGAGTCGGCGTACACGGGTCATAATAGGGTGCGAGCGAACGAGTCCGTATGTAGCTCTTGAAAAATTCTCACGACCATTCCATATATAACTTCGGGGCATTGGGTAAAAAGTAAGTCCTGGCAGTATGCGTCATGCGAAGGTCGTCGCGCGCTCACGTCTTCCCCGACGAGCGAGAGTAACGACCCTAATTTTGCATTCGCAGTCAATTGAGTGGAAAAGCCGTCGCAGGCGTTTGGCATCGCGGATATTTTCAGCGACAAGCTGACTTCTTTTACCTCTTCTCTCTCTCTCTCTCTCTCTCTCTCTCTCGCCTCCAGTTCCCTGCAGTCCTTTCGCCTCGTGAACAATGAAGCGTCATTTTTCCTCTCCCGCTCTCTCTCTCTCTCTCTCCCCCCTCTCTCTCTCTCCCCTCTCTCTCTCTCCTCTCGCACTCCCTCCTTTTTTACGATTTCTTTTATTTTCGTATTGAGAGCTGCTAGTGCGACTGAAAATTGGAGGCTTTCGTCATTCGGACGGGTTCGGGTTCGCATTATCTTTCGGTATATGGGTGGGGAAAGTATATAGAGAGAAAAGGTAATGGCATTTCCTTGGATTCCAAGAGCTACTTTTCTGTTTTTACGGTACAATCGTATAAGATGTGCCTATAAGTCTGACTTTTTTTTCCTTCAAGAAATATATATTTACAAGTCTCGAACAAAAAGGTGTAAAATAAAAATTGTAAATTTCTTTTGACATTCTTGGTAAATAATATTTTTTTCATTGCTATACGAGTGGAAAGTGCCTACTTTTTGCATGGCTGTAATAAAAAGTATCGAACACAACTTGTAAGGAAGATGATCTCACACTTGTGTCTTTGCAAACCCTAGTTTCACTAATGTTAAAAATTGTCACTCGTGCGAGAATAACTACCTTCCGTAACTGTTGTGTAACGTACTAATTTAAATGTTTCGAAATTTAAATTTAACTCTGTAAATTATTTCATTTCAAGTGGATACAGGATTTGTAAATACGTAATTATTATGCTTGCCATGAATATCATGATCTAAATATTTATTAAAAAATAGGTTAGTTTTATTAAAAATACAAAATTAAACAGCTGAATTGGTATCTAAATTTATATTTATGCAATACATAATATGCAATATGAATACCGAAAATTGGCTTTACACGTTTAACTTTGGTAATAATTTCACAGGCTCGATTATCTTTATTTTGATGTGCATTGCACTCGTGATTATCTTCAATAAACATTGTTTGAAATGATTGCTCGAACATTAACATCTTATGAATATTTATGTGCAAATTAATATTTCCCTTGTTTAATGTTAGTTTTAGATTACCGATGCGTCCCACAAACCAAATACCCATTCAATTTACAAATTGTATTGTAACGAAGGAATTATTAATACATTGCAATTATTATGCGTTAATTAATACAATATTCAATTATGTAGAAAGCACATCCAATTTATCGCGAATGCGGAAGTTTTTTTCCGGCATCTAAAAATAAAGTTTGCTTTTAATTTCGATTACTTCGTTTACGTTCACATGGAATTACAAAAATGCATTTCAGCGCGATTGCACGTATTAAAACGATAAGGCCGTTATGCTGCAGTAGCGTATTGATATGATCAACGCAAACATGACGCTATAACGTTTTAATTGTCTACACGCTAAAACACTGCAAACTTACTATTCACCATCGTATAATTCTCGTCTATTTGTAAAACGTCAACATATCCATGTTATTAATACATTAGATAGTTGTGCAATTAACAGTAGTTATTTATATTATAATAATAATGAATTTGAATAGTTAGTTTGATTGTGATTTCTCAGGGAGGAAATTTTGTACTGATAAAAAAAATTTTTTAGCGAAAACATTTTTTAACATTATTGGAATAAAAATTGACTATTTAAAAAACAAAATCGTGTCTATATGCGTGTGTTTCTGTGTAGATGCATATGTATCTCGAGAACGGATGACTAATTTTCAAATTACAAAATTCGTTTTACTCGTTTTTCTTGTTCGTTTCAAAAGAAAGCTTTGTGATGGTGGAAAATCAAACTCTATTAAATTCTCATTTTGGTGACGAATTACTCACTCTTTTGAGATGAAACAATTTTAGTTTTAAGCGGTATTGTGTAAGACTCGTGATAATATTTCAACCAGTATGAGAATTTTGATAATATCATCAAACGAGATCTACTAACGACGTCATTAATATTTTTTAAACCCTATCTTTGTGCTTGTACGTATGCAAGTTAAGCGTAGCACTTTACTACTATAATATAAAAGCCAATTTCATAAACATTCTCTTTCGCAAAAATGCAAAGTTCTAAAAAGCTGGAATTTCGAAAATTTCCGCAAAGCCGATCCCATTCCGGAAAGCCATCAGACCGAAAAAAGATCCACGCACGCGCTCCCGAGAATGAAAAAAAAGGGCTCGAGTTTCGGACGCGTTCACGATACAAGCGAATAACGCGTTGCAGGCAGCCGAGGGCTCATATAGGTACAGCACCTGAGCCGCTGCGCAGCAAAACTTCTCCTCCGCACACCTATTCATCTTCGGTCGTGCGGTCCGTCTCGCTCTTCATCCTCCAGCCCTGGCAGTTTCGAAAAATTTTCATCGAGACTGTCTCTCTCTCTATCTCTCTTTCTCTCTGGCGCAACTAAAACCGAGACAGACCGAATTCGCACCGAGTATAAACTTGGCGTAGGTTTCTCCTGCCTCCTTCTCCCGACGGCCCAGTTCAGCGCCAGCGGCAGCTTATTTTTCTATGCCAGGCGAAACCTCCGAGCGACTTGCTTCAAAGTCGAAAAGTAAGAGGGAAAGAAGAGGAGAAGCCTTATAGGGCAAGACAGGACGGCTCAAGTGGGTCGCGCACAACAATCCCTCGATGTCAAGACGTGACGATAAATCCTTGATGTAATCCCAAAGTCCTGCAGGACTTTAATTTTGTTCCGGCTGCTGTGTGGCTGCTTGGCCTCGGCCGCGCCATGGTGTGGTAAGCCATTGTATATGCGAGCCCATTTTTAACTTGATTTGAAAAAAATCTTTTCCTTATCTCTTTCTGGAAAATTAGCATTTCTTCTAGGTACAATAATTATGATGCTTAGGTATTACTCTGTAAATCTGTACTTTTTGGATTTTAGTTACAGAAAACTTTTTTTATTCGGAACATAAGAGCTTGCAATGTATTCTTCGGAAGTTTCGTTCGTTACATTAGAAAAAATGTGCTCTCGCTTAGTTTTTAAAATGAGGCATGTGGGGGTCGTCAAACTTGGATGATAGGAAAAAGTTTATATTAAAACAAGGCACAGCAGGCTAAAGTTTACCAATCCCATAAGCATTACGACTCTGTTTAATCTACTTGATTCGAAAAATAAAAGTATTTCGGATTCTGAGCAGCTATATAAGATCAACAAAGTGCAAGCTATTTCCCGGCACATGCGCGTGACCCCGCGCGTGTTCATGTCAGTGTAAAACTTTGTTCGACGTATAGAATACACAAAGGCTTCCCGGCATAGAATACACTACGTCATCCTGGATTGACGTTCAATTTATTTGCCTATACAGGCTTACTCGGTATACAGCATCATTTATTTATATTGCCTGGACCGAAACTCATCACCAAGTTTCCAATCTAATTACTTTATTTCATCATTCAGAACAATATCGAGAAGAGCTAATATAAAATGTCCTCCTAAATGTAAGAATTTCCAATCGAACGAAATTATCTCCCTCGCGTTCAATCAATAAGCTTTTCCAATCCCGCGAATTGAATGGCTCTGATTGTTCAATTCTTTGATCGCGATACACAAAGAGAGACACGTGTACGGGAATTTCATCGCACGTGCATACCGACATATGAGCGAACCATCAGTTCTGAATGAACTTGATTTGCAGTCCAAGGAATTCCGAGCGAGCTTCCACACTTCGCTTCGGTCGTAAAGTAGAAGCTCACTCGCTCCCGCTCTCTCTCTCTCTCTCTCTCTATATATATATATATATCACGGGTGTTGCGAGGGCCACTGCTGCTGCTGCTGCTGCCGCCGCCGCTTGTGCGCTACCGCTGCACCTTCAATGCATATTTACCGAGGGCAAACGCGATTGCGGCTCCAGAGTCGAGTTTTGGCACGTTTACTGCGGTGCGTGTCCGAAAAGCCTTTGATCTTCACCGAGTGTGCAAAATGCCCTTTCTCACTATGCTCGACGAGTGGTAGGGTACAAAAGGGGTAACGTGTACATATTACGCATTATGCAGCGATCCCGCGTGTCTTTATCTTTCACGTTATTTGCGTGGACTAACTGATTCTTCTGCTGAGAAGGCCATGTGGAACTATGAAACGATGATTAGTATAGAGTTTTAGTATCGCTAATTTTCAACACGTTATATAATAACTAGTTATACAAATTACGTTTAATTATTATATTATATTCCAAGAATAATGCTGATAGGAATAACGTATGGCTGATAATAGATGAGTTTCTACAAATCTTATATGCAATTTCAAGGAAAATAAAATTGCAATTGTAAAGGTACACATTGAATTTGAATTGTTTTCGTCTGTCTAGTAACTTATTTAGTAGAATGCTCAATATTCTGAATTTTTCATTATTTTTTTTATCATTTTGTTCATTTTTTAAATCTTCATAATTTTGTTGCAATTAATTCCTGTTGTTTTTACATTTGACTAGTTTCAAAAAATAAAATTTATCTTATCTTCTTTTACTTTTTATCAAATTTTTTTCCAAGATCTAGTGCAAGCTGAATTATTTTCATTTTTAGGAGAGCACTACATTCTATTCAATATTTTTGAAATATCGCTGTAGTAGTTTGTAACTTGGCAGCGACGCCGCGTTACTTCGAGGTATTTTGACTCTTTTTTTCACTTTTTACGGCCAGTCTGAAAATGTATGACAAAGTTTCAATAAAATCCATGACTGGTATAAGGCGTGTCTTTTCGTGTAAGAAGTGACGCAATCAATCACTATTGCATCGAAAAATGGGCCCTTATAAAGTAATACAGAGGGAGAGAGAAGCGATGAAAGAAACCTTAGCTAGCATATTTTTATAAAAATCGATTCGCATAGAAAAAAAGCAAGAGAGAGAGAGAGAGAGAGAGAGAGAGAGCTAGAGCTAGAGCAACGAGCTCCTGTTGTTTACGTTCTCTCGAGTCGTGAAGCGCACGGATACAAATCGATTTCCAGTTGAGGCCATCCTCCGTGCATCTTTCTTTTTCTCGCACTGTGCCTCTCCCGTCTAGAATGAAAAGGAGAAGATGCTCGAGATCTACATGTATATATATGCGAAACACGAGAGGAAGAGAGAGGTAAAGGGAAAGTGGAAGGCAAAAAAATATATACAGAGAAAAGCAAGGAACTGTGCATAGGGAGACGCAGAGCGGCGGCTATGAGAGGGAGGCAAAGAGGGGGAGCGGAAAGCAACAACGCCCTTAGGCACGAGACCATCCTTACTTTGTCTGGCGCATAAAGCGAGAGAAAGACAAAGACCGCGAGTGAGGGAGAGTGAGTGAGCGAGTGAGAGAGAGAGAGAGAGAGGGGGGGGAGGGGGGTAGCTGCAGCAGGTCGACGCGATTGCGCTCTCGCGCTATTTAAAAGTCAAAGCGAATGCAGATGAAGGGAGAATAGGTATGGAGCGACGACACGGACCGCGAGCATAGCCCACTCCCACACGCCCTCGACGCTTCATGACCTTACACTCTATCGGTTTAAAAATGATGCTCGCCTCGGTTTGAGAGCGGGTATATCCACGACGGAAGCTATATGACGTTACTGCTATACTACCTTGCCTGACAATCACCAAGCTGCTCCGGATTTTGAGTCTCGCGAACGTGATTCCCGGTATATCAAGCTGTAAATAATGGCTTAGGATACTAACTGTATCCAATATAGGTTAAAGTCGAATTGATTTTCTTATAGGTCTTAAATATTTTCATCAGCGAAATAAGGTCTGTAAAAATCGGTCTTAAAGTGTATAGAGGTTGCTTAATACATTGAACAGAAAGGTTTTATTGGCGCTAAATGGAATAAATATAATATAGAAATAAATTCTGTGAGATAAAACTTTCGTAATCTCGTCTATTAACTAGATTCGCACACTTTCATTGTGTGAGTTATGAGACGATTTGAAGGAATTCTCTTTTATTGCGGCTGCAGTCGTAGCTACTTCATTTTCGAAAAGGATCAAAGTCACATTTTTCGAGGTAATTCGAGATTCGAAGCTCATCTTCATTTTTACAGCTGAGGTATTGTTAAAGGTGGATTAGACAACCTTACTATATGTATAAGTAACGCAGTACAGTCGCTTGCACTTTGAAAACCCGTGGTGATTTTTCAAATTTTTCGGATTTCAAGTTGTCCAGTATATCTAGTGCATAGTTCATACAGAATCGTGTAATAAATCTCATTTTTCACAATAATTTATCTTTTGTAGCAGACTGCAGGCTCTTTAGCTTTTTAGCTTCTAAAATAATATGATGAATGTCTGGCCGACTCAACGTTCGAAAAAAGGGATAAATTGCTGAAACTGATGCAGGTATGCGGTTTGATTGAAAATGATTATTGCAGTTTCTTTGTAAAATAAGAAGCTTATAATATATTTCTACGAGCTACTTGTTTCCACAAAATATCAGTCGCCATTCTATCCAAAACATACAGTCAATTCCAAAATGAAGGACTACACAACTCGTGATCGATCAGCAACTTCTGCACCGCAATCCTTATCGCGATCTCCAAAGGAATTGCGGTCAATTAGCGCATAAGATATATATATATATATACACATATATATTGTTTTAAGAGGGGCGCAAAGCCGCGCGCCGCGCAGTCTCAAGAAATCATAATGGTGCACAAAGGCGAAAGACTCGCAAGCCGTTCGAGTTGTTGTGCACATACAGTAGCTGCGGCGGAGACCATGTGCATACTGCGGAGACCATACTGCCGCGCAGCGCGGGAGGACGGAGAAACTCGGTGCCAGCAGAGAGCGAGAGGGTGAGGCAGAAGCTTTCTCGCCTCCGCGCCGACGTCACCCAGCTCAACGCTCACGCGGCAGGGGTACGTGTATATACGGCGGGCGGGGGCGCGTGCGCGCGCGCGTTCATTCACTCGACTTGAAGAGGCCCATTGTCCTCCAGACGCGCAATGTACATACTCGAGCTGCCGCCTCCGCCGCCGTCGCCGCATATATACACTGACACTATACTTGGGCTGCCGCGACCCCAACCTCGACACCACCTCCCACAGACGCGCGTGCCGAACGATACTGGAGCTTACTTCGGCATCGGTACCTGCCGTAAATATTGATATATTAAACGCGCGGCGAGCGTAATTTTCGACTCGGTGCAATATCGCTGTGTTTGACGAGGGAGCGAAACTACGCCGCAGTATAGATACAGTTGGCGCTTGCTCGAATTGCGCTCCAAGCTTGCGGAGTAACAGAGCAGCAGCAGCTCTTTGTGTCTCGCGCGCGCGCGTGTGTGTGTGTACAGAAGCGCGTGTATAAGCAATGAAATTTCAGGGTGCACGAGGGTCAGGCCCATTGCGGCAAATTAAAATCGGATTTACGAGCGCCGCAGGGATTATTGTGGCCGTGGCTGACTCGCGCAAGCTCGGCCTCAATCGTTTGTATGCCAGCTCTTTCGAGCTGCGAGGGGCCGAAAAGCCTTTCGTCCGAAGGATTTTCGGATTCGCCACTGTAGCGCGCTGTAGAATTTGAAACTGGCTCGCAGAAATCGTCCTCTACTACCCGTCTTACGCTGCTGCAGCTAATTCTCCTCTGGCAGCTGGCTTTTCTGGCTTGTCTCCCATAGAACAGTTTCGCTGCGTGTGTCTCGTTCATTCCGTTGACGTTTTCTGAGCGTTTTGAAAATCTTGTTACGCAAAAAGTTACCATACCACCGGATAGTGCAAAAATTACGATAATAGAAAATTGAAAATAATTTGATGGACAAAAAACAAAAAATTTAAAAGCAGCAGATTTCGCTGCGGATATAGTGCAAGCTGCTCCCATAAACAGCATAAGTTATCATTCGACCTGCGGTAGATTGAATTTTTAAAGTAGTAGCTCGTAAAATTATAAGAATAATCTTATACGTAATTTCTTTCATCATACACTGAGAAAAATGGATACTGCGCGCAAGAGGAATAATCTGCTTGTGAGATATCTACGTACGGCAAGATAAAATCTACTTGAAGCTAGTAACCGGGTTCTCCTTTCTAGAATATGGTTTTCTTCTTTCTAGCAGAAAAAACTCTTCCTTCTAAACCAACATACGGCCGGCAAAAAGATTACGAGCTTGCTGTAAAATGAAATCTTCTTACTGCAAGTAGATAAATTCTACAAGAGGTATCCTTCGCTCGAATAAAAGAGCATTTGTCTTTAAAATTAAATTTATTTTCTGAAAGACAAAATCTTTTTCCTGTAAGTAAATAAAGCTTATTCCATGAAGCAATAACTAATTTCCCTTTTAAAGAAAATTTAAGTCCTTTCACAAGAACCTTATCAGGTGCAAATAAATAATAACTCTTCGCTTACATCGCGTAACATTGAAACTCACAATACATATTTCCAAAATCTTTAGATTTTATATGATATTATGCACAATAGGAGTGCTCGCGTTAGTCTGATTTTCGTCACCAAACAGTACACGTGCGTTAACCGCAAAAATGAAGAAACCGAAGACAATGGGCGAATTCTTAAAAGAAGCATCGCTGGGTTCAAGTGTTGGTGATGTGTTAAGGGGTAATTTACTTTTTTTTATCATTAGTTTTTACTATACCAACTTAATATAGTCGCGTAACTTATTATTTCTTGACTCCTCGAAAGAAAAGTCGTTTCATACGAGAGGATTTTTTTCTAAATGAATTGCAAGAATAAAGTAGAAATGAAGAAAATGAATTTCATTACAATCAAAAATCTTTTTGCGGCTGGAGGATTTTACTCCATGCAAAAATATAATTTTATCAAGAATAAATTAATGTAATAATAAAAATGATAAAGCTATTTCAATGAAGTATATAAGTGAATCTTTTATGATAGATTTTGATTTCCATCGAAAGGATTTCTTCTTATTGTCAGTATATGCCAAATATTTTCAGTAATACTTTAATCGCAGATTTAAAAGATTTTTATTTCTCTAAATTTTTACAGGATTAATCAAATAGCAGATTAAAGTATAATTCATCTACAATCAAATTGCAATCTTCTTCAGTCGAATAGAATCGAAGGAAACAGATTTTATTCTTCATTCAAGAAGAAAAAATTTACGTGCCCAAACAAAATTATTATCTTCGTAATTCAAGTGGATTCTGCTTGCATCAAGTATCTTTTTTTCCCAGTGCATTTAAAATGAAGCTGTAACGATTTCAGAGAGCAATAGAAATAAAATCACTGGTATTATTCGATAATACTTATAAGCGGTCGAAAAAAAATGGATATGCGCCTCCGCTTAGGCTTTCGCACCCAAAAAGAGAAACGAATTTCATTAACGCGGCTTGGAAAACCTGGACTTTTTTATGGATCGATCCGCGTATCGACTCGATCAACGTGCAAATGCGCGCACACGACTTTTTCGGCGATCGTCGAAAAAATAGTGTGGCAAAAATTTCCATAGCATAACGAACCGTGGAGATTCCCTCCGCTTCTCTGCTTAACCCGCGCTCCTTTCTTCCTTCTCCGTCCGTTCGCTAGCTTTTCGTTTCGTTTCAGTTTCAGCCGCTGTTCCTGCCGCGCGCGATGAAAGCGGCAAGGAAATAGGGACAACAAGTAGGTGTAGAGAGAGGGAGAGAGAGAGAGAGAGAGAGAGAGAGAGAGAGGAAAGTTTTATTTGCTCTACTCTCGAGAGCTGCGACTTGTTTTCTCAGGTCTGTTCGGGGGGATAGTCGTCGCGGCGTGGCACAGCTCTCTGTCCGCGGCAGCATAATGGCTATCGTTATCAAGAAATTAAGACTTCGTTAGCGGCGACGCGGCTCTTACTCTAATTGGGAAGCGTTACACGCGGACGCGGAAAACTAAATTATGCTCTCCCCGTCACGGCTGCGGGTGAGATTGAGACGGCCCCCGCGCGCGCACTTCACGGACTGGATGAGAAGAGAGGAAGCCGGGGAATATTCTGAGGCACGGCTGCAGTCGCCGATGCCGCTTGAATAATCTTCTTCAATCTTTATCTTTACACTCTTGCATAAATTATTTTTTTTTTCCCTAGCGCTTTCGGCTGAATGCCTTTTTACCCTGAATGTACACTGAGAAAAATAGATACTTGATACAAGCAGAATCCACTTGAATTAAGAAGAAAATAATTTTGTTTGGGCACGTAAATTTTTTCTTCTTGAATGAAGAATAAAATCTGTTTCCTTCGATTCTATTCGATTGAAGAAGATTGCAATTTGATCGTAGAGGAATTATACTTTAATCTGCTATTTGATTAATCCTGTAAAAATTTAGCTTATACTTGCTACAAGAAGAAACAAATTCGATTCAAATAGAAATCTTTTAAATCTGCGATTAAAGTATTTCTGAAAATATTTGGCATATACTGACAATAAGAAGAAATCCATTCGATGGAAATCAAAATCTATCATAAAAGATTAACTTATATACTTCATTGAAATAGCTTTATCGCTTTTATTATTACATTAATTTATTCTTGATAAAATTATATTTTTGTATGGAGCAGAATCCTCCCGCCGCAAAAGGATTTTTGCTTGTAATTAAATGCATCTTCTTCATTTCTACTTTATTCTTGCAGTTCATTTAGAAAAAAAAACCTTTTACCTTCTTGTTCCTTAGAAGTACTCTGTAAATATCATGAAAATTGAAATAAAACACGCAATAATATAAAAAATATTCTTCTTGATATGATTAAATAAAATATTCTTCTATATCGATAAAAATATATAACAAACATATTTGAGTAAATTTTTTGCGGCCTACATGCAATAAGCAGCCAAAGCTTTTATTTCGTTGCACGACGCACACAAGTGCTTTCTCCAAATCCACGATCCAAAAGACAAGTAGTGAACTTCGAGCTTCCGTATGAAAGTGTTGGAGGGATAGGCTTTTCGAAGCGCCATACACAACACGGCAAATCCTCCAGTCGCGCGGTAATTATTCGAACAAAATGTGGAGGAGGAGGAGGAGGAGACGGCGAGGAGCCTCGAAGACATCAAAGTGCCGCGGCGCAGAATATCAGCAAATGTGCGCGCCACTCGACGTCTTCACGAGGGGGCTAAAGCGCCGTCGTCGCGTATAGACGAATCGTCAACTGTATGTCGTGCAGTAAACGCTGTTAATGCTATAGGAGTTTTCAGTGTGCAGCGACGAAGCCTCCTCCTCCCCCTCCTGCCGGCGGGTTAATTATGCCATGCATGCGTAAATGTGCATTACGTAATGGACTTGAGTAAGACGACGCTTTAAGTTAAACGACAACAAAGACACGCGCTCCCTGTACTCTACCACCACCGGTCTCACACTGCGCAGCCTACACGCTTAACTGCAAGTTCATATGTTCAGTCTGTCAGCGCACTGTTACATTTACTACCTCCTATACTCTTTCTCTCTCTCTCTCTCTCTCTCTCTCTCTCTCTCTCACACACACTCTCTCTTTTCTTTTGTATTTCGAGCATTATCGACTGCTTAATTAAGTATTCAACAGATACTTTTTTAGAAACTGGACGTACCGACCGCATCGGTTACATTCGATTTTAAAACTGAGTCCAGGGAAAGCGGGACAGTCTGTAGTGACAATGCATTCTCGAGTAGTATCTTTTGTATCCAAGCATATTTGTGGGGGATACGGCTGAATGAAAAATTATCTGCTTGAAACAAAGAAGCTGAAGGGGTACGAAAGTGGATCGAACGAGTTTTGGCTTGGTATATAGGCGGCCATCGGTAATAGCGATTCGGCTTTCTGTCGATTCCCATCTTGGCGAATTTATCGATATTAACACCAGACTCACGCGGCCGTTCTCCCCCTGTCTCGCTCTGTGGCAAACTCGCGGCAAATTCGATTCTATTCATTAAGAGGTCGCCTCTATCCCCGACCTCTGACCACCGGCTACCAGTGTGCAGTCCATAGCGCGCGTCCTAGGTTATAGTGCGCGAAACTTTGCAGGCAAGCAATTTGCCGCTGCGATAGCCAGCTTTTCTGCTGGATATAAAGGGAAAGTCAGGGTAGGGGAAGGCGGAAGGGAGGAGGGACTGGAGGGGCTGGGGGAGGGGAGGAGAGGAAAGAGAAAGAAGCGTAAAATACAGTTCTAATCACGGCACGTCAAGAGCACAAAGTAGAAAAGTCCGCATGCGTCAGAGGTGAGAGCCAGTTAGTTCTCTCTTCCTCTCTCTTTCTCTCTCTTTCTCTCTCCTACTCTCGCGCATGACCTACGGCAGGTTAATGGTCGTTCGAATTAACTCGGCCCTTCTTCGCCTCACTCCGACTACCGTAAAATTGGCTCGCTGAAATTTCCCGGAGCTCGCGCCTCTCTCTGCCCTATTCTCGCTCACTTTCTCTCCTTCTCTCTTTCTCTATACCTCTTTTCCTCCCTCACTGTCTCTCTCTTTCCGCGCCGCCCGCGCCGTCGTATCGTCACTGACCTCCGCTTTGCACAAAGTCCCAAACTATTCCACTCCTTGTCTGTCCCTTTCTATCTCTCTTATTTCTCGGACTCTCTCCCTCTCTCGATTTCACAACCCGACACTTAACATCTCGTTAACTCAGCCACGCTATTCCAAAGGTGCACAACGCGCTACCTACCCTCTCTCTCTCTCTCTCTCTTCCATTTCCTCTCCATCTCCATCACTTTCTACATCTTTCTTTGTAGCTGGCAAAAATTCAATTTAAGAATAAAGCTTTCTCGTAGAGTTGATGAAATTAAAGCCGCGCATAAGTGATTTCTAGAATTTACCTCGTTATTGTGGTTGTGATTGAATGCCAGAGAACGTTGTTTGATAATCGAAATGTAATGTTGAGCATCGGATAAGAGAGGATTGTTGAATTTGTTTCTACACATTAACAGAGAAAGTCAACTATTTATTTCAAGTAAAAATAATTTTTAAGGCTTGTTAAAAATGACAATTTTACTTCTCCTGGGCAAACTTGAATCTATATATAGCACGAGTACTCCTTGTTAAGCATATGGATGATTCCACGCGAACGGGAAAGTCAATAATTTTAAAATCACTGAAACTTTGGGAAAATATTGTATTCTATGTCCAAAACATGCTCCCAAATTTTGAGTAGCCTAGGTGCAAGGGTCTAATTACTATGAACACCAAAGACAGACCAAAAATGGAATTTTTTTGAATTTTTAAATCTGGGTTTTTTAATCTCAAAATTTTTTGATAAAATGGTAAAAATGGTAAATACAAAAGTTGTATAAAATCAACATTTGTAAACAAAACATTGTTAAAATTGCTGAAACTTTGGAAAAATGTTGTATTCTATGTCCAAATCATGCTCCCAAATTGATATATATGAGTGATTTTACGCGAACGGGAAAGACAAAAATTTTATAATCGTTGTATACATATAGTACGTTAACCCATACGTATACAGAAAGCGATAAACGTTTTCAAAGATTAAAATATAGTAAAGCTACTTTTGGCTCGACACCCAGTTACAGGCGAATTTTACGTGTGCAGAAAATTGATTACGCGCATTTCTCAGTAAACAGGTGACTTTGGCCAGCTCGTAAAAAGGGAATACTCTCGTTGATTTGTGAATTAAATGCATTTACGAGCTGCAGTAATTTCCTATTGGATTTTATTTGATGGGCCGCGCCGACACGTACCTTCTCACGCTCATAAATGCTAACCTTCGTTCGCATACCAGCTCGGATGTGTACGCCAACACGTGCGCAAATATGCGTGAAATGCAACATTGCGCATAAATGCACACCGACGCACATTTGTACACAGCAACGCACTCGCTTACCCGAGGGCTCGAGCTCTACATTCTTAGAAGTGCGCTTAGCACGTACGCACACACTGCCGTATGCGAGCTCATATGTGTGTCCATGAATTTACTCAATTTTACAAGGCTACATTAAGTCGAGCTACGAATTCCGTGTGCAAGAGCTTTGTTTCATCTCTCTCTCTCTCTCTCTCTCTCTCTCTCTCTCCCTGTATATATATACAGGCTACGGCCTGTACTGGTCTAACGTTGAAATGCCTCATGAAATTGAGTTGTTGACTTTTAATCAGTAATTTTTGAACCGATGAAAGAGCAAAGATTTTTTACAATGGTGTACCCTGAAGTTAGTGTTCTCGCTAACTGCCTGGGATACGTGCACTTTTATTATTGAATCGGCGGCACCAATAAAATATTATATCGATATTAGCCGCCGGTAAAGGAATATTATTCCTGGAGGGAAGTAGTGAAAATTCATGGTAGTTCTGAGTACATACGATGTCAATACTCGAATAAATTTGACTCTATCGAAGTTTAAAATAGACACGTGGCTTCGTCGAAGTGTGGATATCATTCGCGTTACTGTGGAATTTAAAATTCGAGTTTTGAAAAAAGCCATTACCTTTTTTAATTTTCAGATCATCTCAGATGTACAGCTGGTGAACATTTCGTGAAAGTTTATTTTAAAAGTTTTTTCATTCCAAAAAGTCATTCCCTTTTTACGAGATATTCATGTTCAAATTTTTGTAAAAATACTAAATCCAACTGTAATAACAGCATCGATTTTCAATACTTCTAGCAATTCCATTAAAAAATAGAATAAACTAAATTTTGAACGTTGAATTCAAGAACTCAAAAGGTTTTTATTTCATATTTTTTCTTTGTATAAAAATTCAATTCGATTCGCCATAGTGAAACCGTAGCCATTAACGACATGTCAATCTTGCCGGTTTTAATCTTTGAAATTGTCCTCTTCCCATTAAGAAAAAAAATAGAAAAAAAACTCACGCAACAAACGCAGAAGCCGTTGACAATCGGTGCTGTAAAAAGCGCGTACAGAGCTAAAAATCGAAGTGGAAATATTTATCTAGCAGTGGAATCTCTGTGACAGGGGCCCGCGTTACGCAAGTTAGATCTCTTAATTTACGCCCCGCGCTCAGCGCGAAACTCGATAACGATCACTCGTATAACTTGGCAGTTACGATTCCCTTACCCCTATAACCCCCTACTCCAGCCGCCTTACGCTCACCTTTTCCCTTTCGCGCCTCATCTCTCTCTCTCTTGCTCCCTCACTCTCCCTACGCGCACACCTGAATACATACAGACACACACACATCGTACGACCAACATTCCATTCGATTCAAAAGTTTGAGAGTTACGCCCCGCGGTTACACTCACAATTACGGTGCCCTGGCAACTTTAACACTGGTTCGTTCTATCATTGTGGGTGCAAGCGCACTGGAATCTTCTGAACTCGTTTCTTCCTACTCTTCTTCTACCTTCTTCTTCTTCTTCATTCCGGGAAATGCGAGGAAAATTACAAATATCACACGGCTCTCTCTCTCTCTCTCTCTCTCTCTCTCTCTCTGCCTACCTTGCGCGATCTCTAATTTTCTTCTCGCCCTTACAAAGACAAATTTGCCCTGCTCTAATACGCCTTGGGTATTAGATACCCAAGTTATACCTTTGTATCTTATACCTTTGGAATCAGGTGCCGGATATTTACTTGGAGCTTAATGACATCTTGCTTTGCAGATTTTGGATAATATCAAGAGTATATTTTGATATAATATTTAAGATCTAGTTGATTCCAAAAATCCAGTCATGAAGATACAGGATAAGACAAAAATATGGATAAATCTGAATCACTTTTCAAAATTGGACTTAATCTTTAGAGGACCGGAACACCAGTATTGTGAATTAAAAAAAACAGTTTCTCTTTTGGTCCAAACAATATTATTTGGGGTCGCTGATTACGAATCATAATTACGATCCTCAAATTATTCCCGTACATATACCTTAATCAAGATTATAGTGTGTTCATTATTTTAATTGTTCCTGTCTGATTGCTCATTTAAACAGAAACAAGTTTCAGTTGGAACATTATCTTCAAACGCTCCATCTTGAAAAATTAGTCGAGTGTATCCATTCTTTTGTTTCGCTCTGTGTAAAAAACAGTGACATATTTATATCTTTAAAATGTGAGAGAGCAATTTTTTGCATCACGCTTTATCTGTACTAAAACTTTTTTCTCGATCCCAGAAATTGTGCATTCTGTACTTGAATAACAAATGTTTAGACTGGCTTTGTTTATACGGCAGCTACACTGCAGTATACTTTACGCCGCAGTTAACAGTACATATAACGATCTAAAAGGAAACCGCTGACCGTGTAACACTAAATTTGATGAAAAATATTTACAACACTTAAAGACCGTAGTCGCTAACTTTATTCTATTCGTTGTCGTTATTATTACAACGATTATTAAACACTGGTCATTAACAATGAGCTGTGCAGCATCAAAACTGTGTAAGAGAGCGATAAATTTTATTACATCGTTGTTAGTACATAGTATAAGTACTGGTAAATATCTTTTCTAATCAGATTAAGAAATAGTGCACCAGAACTATTTTTACAGGGTAATAAAGTCAGTCTTTGTGTTTAGAAGGTATTACCTCATAAAATTATTTTCATAAAACGGAAATTCACTTCTTCAAAGGAGAGGCTTTTCATTGCTTCCTGTTTCGTATAGCATGTGAGGTTATTAAATTCCAAGCGATCAAGTTGCCATGACCGTAGATACTTCAAAATGGCGCATACTGACGAAACGCTCCAGGAATAATAGTCACACACTGAAAATCTCAAGTGCCTTTGTACCAATTACCCTTTAATGACCACTTGACAGCTTGACATAAGAAAAAGTAAAATATCATTTTTAACAAAATACTCATCTTTATCAACGTAGAGCCGTCCACTTTTTTTCAGTGGCCCAGGTATAACTTTGCGAGTCCTCCCCTTTACAGTTAGAAAATCTCTTCCCGTTCGACACTCACTTTTACCTCATCTTACAAAAGCAGTATAAGCAGAGTCGCTCGGCTGGCGTCACATTGGCTGCAAGAGAACGCGGAATTAAACGAATTGCGCACTGTCACAACGAGGAAAATAATTTAGCGAAAAGCCGCACCTTAATCTAATTCTAATCTGGCTCCGAAAACTCCGGGGCTCCCGTCTTACGCCGAGTGCAAACTTTGCATTTAACCCAAAACTCGAATCCGCTCAAACAGAGCAGCGAGCCGCGGCAGCGGAGGCAACATCGGAGCCATCAGCCATGCGACGACAAAACCTCGACCCTCAGTCTCTCCTAATGAATTTCCACATTTTCAAAAGCTTCCAACAGCAGGATGACTGCCAACCTTAATCAACTAATCAGCTAAAAACGAGGAAGGCGAAAAAAAGGAAGAGGGCAAATGAGAGCCGTCGCGCGCGGCAAACGTGGCGGATTTCCACAGGTAGCTAAGATAGCTCGAACGTAGGATATACGGCGCCGGTCCGCGAGACAGTGTATAAAAGCGCCGCACCGAGGAGGAGCACAATTGCGGCGACGAAAATTGAAGGCAGCGCGGCAGCTACGTTGCTGAGCTCGTTAGTCTTAAAGGTGACGAAGTGCAGCACGAGAAATAGAGAGGCATGGAGGCGTGGAGGAGTGGTGGTGGGGG
>UELV01148898.1:0-12259 GCA_900490015.1 Megastigmus stigmatizans
TATATATATATATATATATATTTGAAAGATATGAAAAACACTATTAAACTATTTCTATAAGTGAATGATTATTAGCAAAAAAAAATAAAGTAAACATTAAGGAATTTATACAAGGTTAAGCTATTTTAACTTTCCTACATTGCCAAAGATTCAGTAAAAAGCAGCTCCAAAGTATTCTCTAAAATTCATGAAGCTCCCCAAACAAAGCCACTCGAATCATCATTTATACCCTAAAAAGCATAAAAAGTATACGCAGCAAAGCAAGAAAAAACTCGGAAGGTTAAGTCCAGCGGCAACAAGCCGTTCCCTTCAAGAAAAGAACCTTCTAGCAAAGAGGAGGCCTCGAGGTGGTATCTAAAGACACGCGGCTACGCTTACGTATCGATCAGACTTTCATTAAATAGATAAATATTTAATGGTCAGGTGATAGAGCGCGTTTGATTGCGGCGCAACTAAGTGTTGTAAAGGGGCATAATGTGATATGTGACAAGCAGCGGCGCGGCGCCTGTCAAAACCACTATCTATCTGTGTATATACGCGCGAGGCGCAGACTATCTGCGCTCACTTTCCTTACCCTTGTAAAAGTTGAGGGCAAGTTTGTAGAGCTCGCGGGTCTCGAAGCCCGACAGATGCGGCTCGAAGGCATGTTCCTGGCCCTCGGATTTGGCCGACTCCTCGGACTTCATCGACAGTTTCGCGATCTTCTCCTCGACGGCGGAGACGTCCTTGTTCGCCGACGCCATTTGCAAATTCACTGGTGGGGGAGTGAAGATGTACACACGCCGACGGCTCGAGACTGATTACAACTATATACGTGGGCTCCGAGACAGTCTCTGTATACACTGGCTGTCGTTGGCTTAGTTGCCGAGTGGACAGAGACACGTCGATCGCGCCAGGCTGGCCAATTCCAACTATGATAGCGCAGTCATGCATCCAAGTGCTACCTGCACGTCAGCTGTTTTCCTTAGCCTACTCTGGTGGGGATGCAGTTGTACATGCCTATAACGTACGCCAGTACGCCTGATACATCAGTGATGCCGCAGCATAACTTACTTGTGCAGGCTACGTATTATGCAGGGTAATTTACGCACTTGGAGTTCCACGCGTGCAAGTGTTGTCCGTTGGCGCGTTATGAATTGTTATGAATTGTTATGAATTGTTACACTTTAAATGCTCTATTGTTAATTGTTATATACTTGTCCTTTTAGATGCAAATCGTTTATATCGTTAATTTTTTTGTACTTTTAATAATTTTTTTTTTATATTTTAGATTAAAAGTTAATTTTACATTGAGTGTTAAAAAACCAAATGATATATTATTATTAACAGTAATGAAAAAAAACACTTTCGTAATTTTTTTTTTCATCTTTCAAATATTCCTACCTGTATTTTACATTGTCCTCTTACATGGTAAGAAATGTTAAATTTTTATGGTTTACGCATTACAGAATAATGTCAGCAGCTGTTATCTGATTAAAGAATGAGTAATGCGTAGAGTATTTGATTGCCGTTTCCTCCAGAGCTTTGATTATTTTCTAAATGTCGTTTTGAATGATAATGATTATTGGGTTGTATAAATACATTTGAATTTAAGATATATCTTAAGTAATTCATGAATTATTATCCTCTATACATATTATTCTTTTTTAGTCATCTTTAAAAATTATTACAGTAGAATACGTTAGTAGATTAAAACCAATTAAAACGGCGAAATAATCTTAAAAATGAATATTATTTTTGTTTATCGTACAAATTGAAAGTGTAATTAAATTAAAATGTGTATTGATAAAGAAATATAATATCAATAATTTAGTAATGTTATATTTTCAAAGAAAATAGAATTTTTATAATATATCATAATAATCGATAATTTAATTTAAGAGAAATTTTTATATATATGTTTGTATTTATATTATATATATATCCATGTACCACTATAATAGGTCGCTTTTCATCACTGGTAAGTTATCTTGAAGAAAGAGAACCGACTAACCGACTAAACTTTTTTGATGAAATCTGAGCTCATCGATGCTAGATGGCGCAGGATGCACAAATCAAATTTAATATGCGCAACAATATAATTTTTAAATCTATTCAATTTTTGAAGAGACAAGAGAGTAATATAATTATTTTATAAAATATTAAATATTTTTTTTAAACATGTGTATATTAATTATTATTATAATACTATTTATATTTAAAGCTTTTTTGGATATTAATTTAAATTTTTATATGAATTCATTTGAATGTTATTTTACTGAACAGCATTATTTTGTACTGAATTCAATTTCAACAGATAAATAATATTTTTATTGTTATATTTGCAAGTGATTAATCATTAAAATATGCATATTTTCATATCGTGAAAAATCAAAACAACTCCAGCCAAGTAATAATTTTTGAGGTGTTGAAAAGTTTCGTAACAGCCGGTTACGTCGCGGGTAAAGAAGAAGAAGAAGAAAAAAAAGAATAAGATTGCGCGATTATGAAGCACGTGAATAGTATAACACAGTGTGCTCTCGACACAGATTTTGTATCGAAATCGTAACGCAGAGAGAGAGAGAGAGAGAGAGAGAGAGAGAGAGAGGTATGAGAACGCGCGAATGAAGTTTATCATCGATTCGTCGATAAGCAGAATGAGATTACGCGCCCGTAGCGGCCACACGCTTCACTAAATGCCGTGGAACAGCCGCAGATATGATAATGGATCGTATACAGTACCTACAATCGCTTGGCTATTCGTAGCCCAGCAAATCGATAAATACCACAGTGATTGTCCGCGTAATATACGTCTTCGAGCTTTAATTGCGTTTCTTTACTTAATATAATAATTAAGTCTTGTATTGTTTTGCTCGTAAATGTAGTTTCATCGGGACGTTATTAACTAATTCAGAGCATTATCAGATAATACAAATATAATACATTAAATAATCAAATGGATTTCGATAAATCATGTCACTGACAAAAAAAATAAGAGAATTTATTGAAAAATAATATTAAGCGAGTATCCTGATTATTAGAAGACGATTATCGCGCTTTTCGAATTCCGAACTAATTTCGAAAAATCTATAGCCGGAATGAGATTATCGTACTTAATAATATCCTGTCATCAGTAAAAAAATGGATAATAGCCTCTTCCTTCGGCGAGCAATCATACATACTCGTAAAATCGTTAGAGGGGCTTTAAAACGTTTTCATGCCCTATTTCACCGCAGTTGAATTGCTTGCACCTGGCTTCTCATCCTTTTAAATATTTGGCGCAACCTTTTACTAATTACAATTATTAATCACTAGTTATAGCCACACGAATATGATTGTCTGTATTTAGTGCGGACGATTAACAGCCCTGGATTTCTAGCTGTTTTGCGAGTAGAAATCGTTTAAACACTAATATATACAAAGAATCTTTTTTAGATAAAACTCATTAAAGGATAATAGATGTATATATTTTACATGTATATACTAATAATATATTTTTATTAGTCTTACAGTCTTTTCACATTAATGTGGGTAGTCAGGCATATAATTGATATTTTTTATACAGTTGATATGCATATAGTTGATATTTTTCCGACAAATTTCAAAATATATATCTGAATTAAAAATGTTTCATAAAAAATATTCATATAACTAACAGCTGCAGCGCATGAAATCGCGAAGATAACGCGTAAAAATCACAACACAAAATTTAGCCCAGTAAAAGAAGAGAAAAAAAAAGTTCGCCCTCGACTAGTCAGACGGGCTCGTATACGTCCGATATACCCCGATCAATTTTTGTTCATTGTATTTTCGGGCGTTCGATACACAATTCTCTGGTTATAACGCGTTATGGGTCCGCGCGTGGTCGCGTTATCGAAGCTAAGCGCCGAAGATAAGGTTGCCCGAGCTCCTATCTCTATCTGGTAGCCGAGCATTCTCTTTTTTTTCTCTCTCTCTCTCTCCCTCGCATTTTTTTTAACTTGGTCGATATAATGCATAAGGTGATCAATGTCTCCCGATGTCCGGTCGCGATCAGTACGCAAGTACGTGGAAATCAGTGCGGTGTTACCTGCGGGACTCCGAGTTATATAAGTGCCAGGCCACTTTCGCTCTACGCGTCGTAATCGATTTTGTAACTGGTTTTCGGTTACTTTTGACTATCCTGGACGGTGGAGATTTGGCTATATACACGAGAGAACTCGAATGAATTTCGAATCATCTGAAATTGTAGATTTTTATGCCGCTTTAAATGTATAATTCAGTCCTATTGTAGAAGGTGTTCGATACTAGCTGTGAAATATTTCGTAAATTTGGTCTTTAGTTAGGACAGATTCAATTAGTAGATTGAATACCGCTTCTTCGCTTCCTTTGAAAAACGATTTACTACGATTTCAATCGAGTTAACCCTGTAAAACGATTAAAAGTAAAGAAAAAGAGCTATACGTCAGTTACTAAGTAAAAGGGAAGAAATAAAATGGCATCGGGTTACGACGATTACTACGATTCACCCTGGCACATGTTTCCTCCGGATTACGTCAACAACGGCGACGAGTACGGGTAAGTTTTATATTTCTTCCTGACAAATATCAAAGTGCATACGCATGGAAATTTTTCGTATCAATTTTTCAAACAGTCAACAGATAATTGCATTTATTATTATCCTAAATTGCATTTCAAAATTGAAACTATATATATAGGTATGTTTATCTAGTCTACTTCGTTTCATATTTTTCAAATCTATGAACAGTCATGAATCTTTGAAATATATCTATAATATAAAGTCTCATTTCCTCTTTTTTTCTGTTAATTTTATCAGAATCTTAATTTATACACCATCTTTGTCATACTATAACTAATGTTCTGGTCTTACATCTAAAGATTTTCTTATCTGTGAGTAATATTGACTTTCAAAAATATATTTTCTGTTTATTTTTGCAATCTTGAAAATTTTATAACTGCAAAAATAAATATGCAGGCGAATCTGTGGTATCAAACGACACACGGAATTAGCTTGCAAAAAGTGAATATAATCTATACAAAATAAATAACGAAGCAAGATGTATAATGTATAATTCAAACGATTATTTAACAGCATTATTAGGTAGTAGAATCAGTGCAGTAACTACACACATAACGCCATTCATCGCAAATCCAGTCCAACAAAATTGGCCAATAAAACAGGCACACACTCCCCCAGACATGAAATTCGCAAAAACAGCAATCGAACCGTAATCCCGTGAAGGAAAGAAAAATGTAGTCTCACCAGTGGATATAATATTGAATTCGATGCATCCATAGTCGACGCGTCCAACTGTAAACCAACAGGTGCAGGAGGCGCATTATGTGTACGATCCCTCGGCAGTAACAGGACGTACCATTCGCCAGTCGTGGATTTTCGCGGGGGGTTATGGGCTAATCGGTGCGTGCGTGCATGCGAGCCGCTTCCGGTCTTGCTCGTTTCTCGCGCGGCCGCGATAATAGGCCCGAACATCCCTGCGGCCGTGTCTATACCTATATTACGTGCGTGCGATGCCAAGAAGGGCCAAATATCCAACGAGCCCGCGATGCGCTTTGTTTCGATGCTTGATTAATTGATCGATTTTACCCGGGGGTGCACGCCGTTATAGTTCACTCGTGTCTTCTTGTAAATTAATTACGCGCGCTGAAGACGCTTATAAACTTTCGCCCGCCTGCCTTAGCGTCGGGACAAAGGAAACTGACGCATTCCAGAGGCATAAAAGCCATCATCACGAGTGTGCTGGCAACACACATTTAAACAGAGCATTATGTAGGGGTTAGGTAGATGAAGAAGAGGCTTCACGCTCGAGTATAGCGGAGCTTGCTGGATGAGCCGTCCGCTTATATACGCCGACGATCGAGAAAAGAGTTTCGAGTTAATTAGATGGAAAATATTCTATTTGAGAATTCATCTATACCCCTCCGTTCCTCGCTTTCATTATGACGTCCGGAAAATCCGGTGGCCAAATCCCTTCGGCCCCAAAACTCGGCGCATTCAAATCTTCCCATTCACATGCGCGACGCTATTTTTCGCACTTCCTTCCCCGACGAAAATGCCGCGAGAATAAAAGCGAAAAGTCTCGACCTTGACGAGCGAGAAAACGAACCGTTGTACCATTGACGTTTGACATAGTGTAGTAGCGAAGCAAGTGTGCGACGAAGGAATGGGGAGGAAAATAGGGGAGGTGTGAAGAATTGAATCACACTACCTGTCAATCTGCAGTTTAACGCAGACTCCTGGGAATTCGGGTTATTAACAAATTAAAAGGATAATAAGCTTCGTGGACTTTTTAGATAATCATCGTAAAGTATAAGAAAATTTAAAAAATAATCTCGGATCGATCAATCAGCTAAATCGACCATTCTGTATACAAATGTAGATATATCTCCAGTTATTAAAACCAACTGCATTTAGTATAATCAACTTACTTGGTCGAAACTCCTTGATGATATAAAAAAATCACTCAACATAACAAAAAAGTCCAAACGTAAAAAAAAGTGAAATAGCAGCTACCGTTGCTATAAGAAAATAGGAAATTCAGTCCTACAGAGAAAAGAAAGATGAAAAGCACGAGGAAAAACATAGCTTGCTGCAAGAACCGCACTGGTCCCACCAGCGAAAGACGGATAGAAATACGCGGTATAGCGAAGGGATGTGGCGACAGTGAGTCTGGCGAAGAATAACTTCTTAAACGTTCCTTAAAAAGGTAATAGGCAAAGGAACTCGAGCCCCAGACGATTAACTAGCCGTGCCGTCTCCGGGTCACGTCTTCCACGTCCGAGGAGGACGAGAGCTAGAGGCAAGGAGGAAGGAAGGAAGGGAGAGAGAGAAAAAAAAGGGCCCCTCGACTGGGAACACCCGTTGGCTTTTCCCTCGCACTCCTCGCCGTAGTACTACGCAATTCATTGATGAACTCGGCGCGCCGCTGGGACTTTGTCCATCGTTTTTGGTGAATGAAAAGCGATGGAAAAACGCTGGTTCTCCGTCCATTGACGTTTTTGCTGGTACCGCGGCGTTCGCTCAACTTTCATTCATGACTTGGCGCGTAGTCTCTCCCCCACGTCTCTCTCTCCCTCTCCTTTTCTTACTACACTCTCCTTTTTACGCTACGTTCATTCGTGCTTTCGTGCTGCTGCTGCTGCTGCTGCTGCTGCTGCTCCGTCTCGCCCTCTCTCTCTTTCCTTCCTTGTACTCTTTCACTTGGGAGGTTTCGAATTTTTTAAGAAAATCGATGGACCTATAGTAAATAGTAAAAGTAGCTGTATGGTTAAGCCGCATCCTCATAAGCTTCAATTCGCTCTATATGTGCAAATTTCTTGAATCCAATCAACAATCTTAACATAGTGATTTTGCAAAAGAACACAAAATGTATAAATTAGAAAAACTATTTGGTTAACATTTAATTTACTCATTGGGTGATACCTTAAGTCACAAATAGGAGAAAATAGTTTTCATTTTTACTAGTCTGGCTACTGTAAAAGTCATTTCTCGCAAGCAATGAAAAAAAAAAAAAAAAATTCGACGTCAAAATTTTTTCACACATACCTACCGCCGTCATCATAATCGGTCTTCCGGTTACAAGTTCCTCTTTCCTCGCCTCTCCATTCATCTTAAAGTCTCTCGATCTCTCTTTTCTCTCTCTCTCTCTCTCTCGCTCCTCGTCTTTCGGTACCTCGTGCATTCTTTCCTCTTCTTTTTTTTTCGACGACTAAGAGGGCAGTTCATTCAATAAAAGTCGCCCTTCCGCTCCTACTTCTTCCGCATCTCTCTCTCTCTCTCTCTCTCTCTTTCCCTCCTATGGCCAAGTGTAGTCTCTCGTGTAAAACTTTGTGTATCTTCGGAGTGTCCTTTTTTCCACTCTCCTTCTCACGCGCGCTCTTATATAGGCTTTTTTTCGTATATATAGTGAATGCAGTGCGTGAGAGACGCGGCAAATCGAAGAACGTGTATAGTGGCTTTCCCATGAAATCTTGAAGATGGGAATTACGCTTTCCCGGGTATAACGATTTCATGCAATTGAAGTATGTCATGCCTGCGTTTCCGGTTGTACTTGGGTGCTCAAATTTATTATTACAGTTTTGAAACTAGGTAGTTTTCGGTAGAGGAATTCATCGTTTTCAAATAATATTCGCGTTAATATCGTTGATCGAGAATTTTTGTCAGAGACCTTGAATTCCTATCGGCTTTGGACAATCTAAATCAAAGATTCTCTACCTTCGAAATTAGTACCCTATATATTACATACGTAACATTCCAATGTATATTATCTACTGAAAAGTTCTATTAGATACTCCTTCGAGTTTAAACCAATTACTTTTCGAAACCATTTTAAGTATATCCCATTATATTCTCTTGAAAAAAAAGAATATACTCTCAGAAAGGATTGATAAATTAGTGACTTAATAAAATTATCGCTTGAAAATAGATAAAGTTAATTCTATCGAAAGTAGAACACAGTAAACAACTGAGTATACTCGTCCATTATCTCGCATTATCTTAATTTCTGCAGAGATAATCGTTCGAAAACGAATTAAAAAAGAAAATCATTTTATTCGCCCCGTTTCGCTTTCAAGATCGATAATATATGAGCGTAACACAGACGGAGAACCGATCGCTATCGACTTATATATTCCAGCCAAGTTCGCAATATTATTCTACCTCGACTGATCGCAGACCACGGCAAATAAAAAATTCTGATGTGTATATATGTAATATGAAATCTTTTCCCTAATATCGAACAGCTCATCACGAGTACATCAGCGATTAATTATTATCGTCGCGTTAATGATATGCCGAAGTACCTAGGCTCGAGTCTTTATCACTCGTTCAGCGCAATTAGAGTCTGAAAAGGCGTGCACTTCAGTGGAAAAAAGGTTTGCCCGATGAAAAGCCCGAGATAGTGCACATTACAGCTCGACACCGAAACACTTTGGATTACAAAATGCGCGCCACTCGACAGCTCGCTTAATGACACACCTCTTGTGCCCGAAGCTCTCGATCGTGGAATCCACCCGGTGAGTGCCACTCGACGCGCATTTTTATTGAACATTCAGATTTACACAAATTCAAGAGCTGGCGCTACCGCCGCCGCCGCCGCCGCCGCTTGGCGATCAGGACACTTGCGGCTCGCTTATGCGATATATATATATACGAGAGTATACTCGCAGCTTTCCGTCCTTATCTGGATTCAGCGAGCGATGGATATTTACTTTGGGATTATGGTTTTAGATTCTTTTTCTCTTGGAACGAGGCGTGAAAAGTCTCTCGGCTGCTCTTGTTATAATTAAATGAATGCATCGATCGCTCGACAATTTATTCGGAGATAATGAAATGTAATCTTTGAATGGACACTTCAATAATCCCCAGTTCACAGCAATTTCGATTTTTGTAATCGATCGTTTTTTCTAATTTAGAGCAAGATAAGACGGTGCGGACTTACGTAACTTTGAGAGCTTCTTTTAAATAATTTTGTCAGAAATCGTTCATTTCAATCCTACATTTGTAACGGCAATATTCATCAAACTGGAGTTTGCATAGTCGAATAATCGGTAACAATTGTCAACCGGACTTTTTTCTAAAATAAATCCAGATTTGCATCATTTCCAACTCGCAATTTCGCGTATATGCTTAAATCACGAGTTTCGCACCTCTCCAAAGCACGGCCCTCGAGGAAAGAGTGAAATTCCCGAAATCGAAGGGACTGCAGTATACCGTACATCCCTTTAGCCTCCTCTTCCTCCCTCAGCCAAATCAAACTTGTCTGCGGACACTTGTCGTAAACCAATAAAAAGCGCAGTCGAGCGCGTCGCAACGGTCCTTCATAGTCGAGCTGCGATGCTCAAAGGTATACAGCAGGTCTTTTTGTGCGTCTGACTATGCTTGAGTGCGTGAAGGGAGGGTGGAGAGAGAGAGAGAGAGAGAGAGAGAGAGAGAGAGAGAAAGAGAGAGACTCGGGTGTTTGGGAGAAAACTTATGCGTCGGCACGTACGGGCAATAAATAAAAGGGACCTGCTGGTGGCGTAGCGACGCGGTAGCCCCTCAGGTGCATCGTGTATAGCACCATCGCATCAGGTGCGAAGCGTACGTATAGTCTTCGCTCCTCTCTCTTTTATTATCATTTATTCCGCTTCCCTCTCTTTCTTTCGAGCTCGCGCTTTATGCCACTTAATGACTAAGGTCGAGTGCCACAAAAGGCGCCGCACCTTTACGTTTTTTTTTATTTTGTTAACAAACAACCACAGATTTGACAAAGACTATATTTTATAACTATTTGACAATAATTCCTTGCATAGCATTCTGAATAAATAAATATATATAGGCACTATAGTCTATTCTAATTTTGATTTTCATAAATTCAATCGATATGTTTTATTTCTCGGATGAATTTTTAGGAAATATTAATTCAGATGTACATTCGATATCGTAGAAAATCAAAACATTGGATTATAATGTGCCGAATCAAAATCTCCTCTGCTTCCTCTACACTTCTGCCCGGACTTTTCCTCTTTTCTCGTACCATTCTCACGGATTTTTCAACCTCCCGAGTCCATTCTCTCTCTCTCTATATATATATATATATATATATATACAGCTTCTATAGAGCAATCGAGGAGACTGGAGTTGAGTCCGTCCGAGTCTGCGGCTCGAGTCGGTCAAGCAAAAATTGTCACCAAGCAGTCCACAGCAGGTATATATCGAGAGCGGTAATCGCGGGTCGGCCCCTTCGACAGGTACTCGCATTGTCATGTTAATGCGGGATTGTCCAGAATTCGTCTCCCCCGTAAATGGGTGAAGTTCTATTGACGCCGGCACGTTTTCCTTCTTCCTCCCCTCTTGCATGTGTATATATATGTAGGCAGTCGTGCAAGTCTGTTGGAGCTGCTTGGGTTGGTGCCCTTCTGTCTAGCTCGTAGTCTATAGCGGAAAAGCGGTATTTTCCAGCGTCGAGTCAGTCGCGCGTGCTGCCGCCTCTCCGCCTATACCTGCTACTTCTGCTGCCGCTGCCGCTTATACATGTGCGTGTAGGGGGAGACTAATGGCGCTTGCACTGGACCGCGTAAACCTGGTGGCTGTGACTCGGCGGAATTCCATGTGCGCGGCTGTTGTGGACGGAATGAGGAAACTCGCACGTGCTAATTGTTGGTATATGATTGTCTCGGGATTTTGGTTGGCTAGTTTTGGAGGAAAAATTTCTAGATTTTTTATTCATATGTATTTGTCGATTCGATATTTTCAATAACAATAATTTATTCATAAAATATCACTACGGCTTTACATAACTCAGATTATTTTAGGAAATAAAAACTTATTGATGCTTTTTTCAAGTCTATAAGATTATATATTGAAAAGACATTTTCTTCGATTTTCTAGAAGTTTAACTGCTCGCAGCCAAAATCGAAGCTGCCCATGCACCTTTCAGATGTACTATATAAAAATATAACATAATTTTTGGATCCTCAAAGAGGAAGCTTATAAATTTTGCGAAAAACATATTTTTTACAATTACAGATCTTTCTTATGACCTTATACGTTTGTATCTATTTATTCATACATAAATTTATCTTCAACTTCTATTATTATATTAAAATAAGAAATCTGTTTTATCGCCACTTGTCGTTTTTTTTTCGCGGTTGTTGTATCTTATACATACAAGACTAAGTATGCATAAATGCATCTGATATCTAAAAAGCACATCAGGCACATAAAAATGAATCTGGTGTGCATAAAAGCGCAGCCGAACGGCACTTGCATTGTATAAAAATGCATCAGAGTATCAAAGTACAGATGGCACTGAAAAGTTTAACTGATGCACAATAGTACATCTATATATAGTGATTTTAAAGTATCAAATGATATACAAGTGATACATACAATATAAAATAATTAATTGAATATATCGATGACTTCAAATTCTATAAAGTCTTGTACTCACCAGTTCGGAAGTTTACCGGCAGTTGGAGAAGCCTAAAACTTTTTGTCGATGTTCGATTAAAATTAAACACTTTTTCAGAAACGTTGACATTTACCAATTGTTCACTTTTAAAAATATAAATTAATAAAATAAAATTCAAAACTTTTTCTATAGAGCATTAGCAACCGAGATATTGTTAGTAGATACTTAATTTTTAAAAGTCGAAAAAATTTGAATTGATATTATATATTAACCCATTAACGACCAAGACCCCGAATTTTCAACAACTTTTTCAAGGCTTTTTTTTTAACTAAAAAAAAGGTTTGAAAAAATTTTAAAAAGATCATATC
>UELV01148900.1:0-12627 GCA_900490015.1 Megastigmus stigmatizans
GCAATATTTGAACATCGATTGCCCTTTTTTGCAGTATTTTCAATTATTCTCATTGCATTTTCCTTGTGAAAAAAATTCATAAAGTTGAAAATTTCCAAATTTTTTAACTTTTTTTCGTGAAAAGCACGCTCTATTTTTTGGCAGGAGTATTTTAACAAAAATTCGGTATCACCATTCGAAAGAACAGCTCAAAATACGTCGGATTTGATCTTTTTCTAATTTTTTCAAACCTTTTGTTTTAGTTGAAAAAAAGCCTTGAAAAAATTGTTGAAAATTCGGTGTCTTGGTCGTTAATGGGTTAAGTTCGAAAAGATACACAATATCTTTATTGCAATTAGAATTAAGTCATTCCCTAAATCGTTCGTAAAACCGATGCGGCATCTTCCCAGAATTAATAAAACCCGCACTAAACTTCCAGCACTCAACTAACCGCGTAAGTATAATTCAAGTTTGCATCATTACTAGTCGCTCAAGAATATTCGCAATTCAAATTCAGGTCACATATAGGGGCCCTCGTCTCGCTGAGCACGCAACGATCCCTTATACAACATTTCGTAATTTTTATCGCGGCCATATTTCGTGCCCGGTGCGCGCACAGCGAAAGCGGATAGCTTACTCCGAGAGAAACAATAGAAGCGAAGACCTCCGGACGCTTTACGATTTCGTATTGCAGTTCGCAGAGAGTATAATTCTTAGGCGGAAAGTTTATAGGGTAAGGCGGGACGAGGCTCGTGTGCCAAGGCGAAGTCTGAGAGAGAGAGAGAGAGAGAGAGAGAAAGAGAGAGAGAGAGAGAATATAACGCGCTCTCGAGCCTCCTGAATATTTGAGCGACGCATTGCCGGGCCTATTTCTTGCAAATGTATGTGGCTATCTCGGGGAAATACAAACGGCTGGATTTTCTTGCCGCGATCGAGGCCCTATATATCAATCTCAACCGTCCACAAATTATACCAGGCGCGATTTACTTTTTTCTCTTTCGTTCAAGCAGCAGCAGCAGCATCAGCTAAACTGGAACGTCGCCTAATCAATGATACAGGACTCAGAAACGGCCTTTTTTAAACAATGCTTATTCTCTTTCTTTGTCTCTCTCTCTCTCTCTTTCTCTGGTTGGCTTGTGAAATCTTAATAGTGGCCGAGCTGATGGAGAAGGGGCAAATTATCTATACAAAAATTGACTCGATTTAAAAAGTAAGAAAAGCGCTGGATGTCTTGGAAAGAATAAAATTAGGCCCAGAGGCCAGCCGAAGGAGACTGATGCTGCTGCCTCTCCGTGCCTCAATGATTATATATACCATTTGAATATTAGCTCTGTAAATACGATTCGACGACGTTTGTTACTTGGAAACGGGATGATTTTAGGAAAAGGTCACCGTTGTGGATAAGAATTTTTTCATTGCTTACTGTTATATTGCCGAAAATTCAGAATCTATACATATCAAAAATCCACTACTCGGTAAGGACGAAACTCTTTTGTGTTGTCATATATATGGTGTTAGTTAGCGCCCTCTGGGTTCTTTAAAAACTAACTGACATAGTTACACGCAAGTATACTATATACACAACCGTAAATAATTATACATGATTATATGCATGTACATATAAATATAATTGTTGCATCACTTTTCTGGACGAACGAGAAACAATTTTTAATTTCTTTCAGAAATTTCTGGAATAAATAAAAACTTTTATCAACTTAATTTGATAAATAATTACATTAGTAATACTGACCTTTTTTCCTCGAAGGCACAAGGCAACTGTATTTTGTATTAAATCAATTGTAATTTGGGCAATTGTATTTTGTATTTTTTATTTTGTGTCTGGACATCTGGTCTTCATAACTCAAAGTCATCAGATGTAGTTTATTTCTTATTGCGTTCCAGATATATATATATATATATATATATGATCCTTCAAGTAACTGCGATCGGACTCTTCTTTCTTTTCCTGATTCTAAAATTCTGGCTTGTCTATTGCGATCAACATGGAAAACTTTCTTGGCATCACTTGTCCCCTTATCCACACGATACCAGACTGTCCATGAGTGATGTATAAAACTTCTCCATAGTTTTTCGAAGGCTGGATCATCTATCGTTGAAATTAGTTACAGCAATGTAAAACATATTTTTAGCAGGATTAAATCACTCAACCAGGTGACAGTTTTTCATACACATTATTTAAATCCAAGTCCTAGCTATGCATCTTCTGATAAATTTATATTCCCCGCAGTAGAAATAGATATAGGGCATTATATAAAAGAGATGGAATTTTTATATAGTTTTATAAATATATCAATTGCGCTGTTCTATGTCTTTTATCATTATAATATATTATCTTAGTAATAAAATTTACAGAATTACGAATGGCCGGCATTCTATTTACGTTTTATCACTTCCTTTTATCTTCTTATCACTTTCGATGCTCGATCTTTCTTGGGATGATATAATCAATTCATTCATTCGCTTCACAAAACTCTTGATACAAAATACCTTTATCAACATATTTAAAATAATTAATTTCGCCGAAAAATGGAATTGTGCGAGTTAGTTATGCACAAAAATCATAAACAATTTTCTTCTTCCCAACATGAACTTATATAAGACGACCGACAGAGTTCATATACAAAAGAAATGACGCACGCAAGGAACGACGTAATACGTATACGCGCAATGAAAGTCTTCCGGGAAAGAGTAATTCTCGAATTATCATTGATTCGAGATTGCCTACAGCGGAAAAAAGGAGGAGTGAGTGCAAGGGGGCGAAGGAGGAAAAATAGAGGGAGAGAGAGAGAGAGAGAGAGGAGCGAACATATATAAGGCGAAATGCTGGCGCACTCGGGTGAGATTCGTAAGGGCATCGTCTTTTTCATATTTAATGAGGGAACCGGGCGGCAAGTTGTTGGCGATACCACGCGGAAAAGTGCGCGTGCGAGAGGAGGGGCGGATCGGCGAAGTGATATTCCGAGATGCTTGGGAGGCGAAAAAAAGATGGGGAAGTGGAATGGGGGAGTGCCGCCGCCATGTGTATCCTATCCCGCTCTTGCAGGGGGTAAGATAGCGACTGAGGAAATTAAGGCTGCGATATTGCAGCCTGCAACGCCTCACTATCCTTTTATTATATGCGTGCCCTTTTTGTTTTGTTCTCTCTACGTCTACTTGGCAGGTGGGGAGGTGAGTTGTACGCGGAGCCATTTCACTTGCCGTGAATGTAATCGCGATTGCTTCGCATGATTGGTTTCGCATTGTCGTTGGTGCTGTTATTTCGTTCTTTGATGAAGCGATGACCTGTTTTTCTTTTTTGCATTCATGAATTTGATCAATTTAAAGGTGCTGTTAACAGGCTTCGTCCTAAGTTTGAATGAGTTTCTTAGGATGTTGGATTTTTAATTTGGATGCATTAATTGTAATCTGTAGCTTGGCTCAACGTTTTTATTTCTTTTAAGGCCAGTCACGGAAGAAAAGAAATAAATATTGCATTCATAGCTTCTTTAATATCGTGTTTTTCATTTTCATAAACGACTTTTAGATTTATCTAGATAGATTGGACATCATTATATGGAAGTTGATATTCGCCAAAACATCACAATAACTGCTGCAGGCTTTTTTTATAATCAAGAAACACATTATTTAAAATTTAAAATGATATATTTATTCAATAGTTAAATACAAATATCTCGCAGTTTATATAGCCAGGAGGCATGCACACCATTTCGCTATCAGTCTCACGGCGCAATCAACATTTCACGTATCGCCATCGAATAGCATAACCAAAATGATTACACTGCTTCATCATAATATCTAAATGGCTTATGACTTTTCGCATTAATTTTATTGTGAAGCATCATTTTAATGTATGATTTCAAGTTGTGATTCGCCTGCGTCCTCAGGGGACAATAATCATATATAAAGAAAAATAAGAGGAAAATTGAGAAAAATGGATCGAAAATTTGCGACACTCTATACTCGTCTGTTTCTACTTCCATGTATTAACCCGCTTACTATTTTTGTCCACTCCATAGAACATCATGTTTATGATACTATTTTTAAAGGCAAAAGCTTCTTCTAGTAAATAGCACTGTAAAGTTGCTTTCAAGTAACTTGGCAACTAAGAGAAAAAATTTTTATTAGGGCTTCTGCTTACATTCTACCTTTGTATAAGCTGTTTTTCTGGGAGCGATTTTAAGATTTATTCAAGATTTACAATTTCATAACACTGCATCATGTTGTAAACAAATTGATCGGTATCTGATCAAGTAAAATGAATTAGGGTATTGAATTTAAAGTCCAGCTTAACAAGGGGAAATCGCGAGAGTTCGATTTTGGCTCAAAAATAAAAATTCCATGGCTCTGACAAATGTATGTCCACTGCAGAGGATAATCTGTGTGTGTGAGTGAGTGACCTCTGAAATTCCGTGTCATTCAATAAACTTTTTTTATTTTTTAATAAACTATTTATTAAATATTAATTTATTAGGTACCGACGATATCTCATATGAAAAATAAATTCACTGACTACAGATTATGAAACTTTTGAAAAATCCATCGTAATATATACACCATAATTCAAAATTCCTCTATATCTGGTGCGCTGTAAATCACGCCAAACCGCAATAGCGTGCGCACTGACATTTTATGGTAACCTGATTTTTTTTATAAATACAAAAATGGCTAAACTTTCGTATAAGGTAATTTGATGATATGCTAGTCAATTCAACAACAATTTAAAATTAACAAAAGTTTAATTTTTTTGTATGTTTATTTTTGTATTATTACTTTAACCCATTAACGACCAAGACCCCGAATTTTCAACATCTTTTTCAAGGCCTTTTTTCAACTAAAAAAAGGTTTGAAAAAAAGCCTTGAAAAAATTGTTGAAAATTCGGGGTCTTGGTCGTTAATGGGTTAAGTAAAAAGTGTCAAAAGTATCCATTTGATTTGTAACCAAATTTAATTTATAGCAGTTAATGATTCTACGTTTCCAAATAAATATTTCTTTTAACTTTTTATCTTCCTCTACATTTTAGATATATGCATAATTTTTGGATAGCACAAGCTAATCTTGACTTCTAAAATAGGGCATGTATTACGACAATCTTATCGGTAAGATAGGTTCAAATTTTGTCAGTAAATGCAGACATACCTTTCGAGTTTCTTTACATGTTTGATATATAATTTTTGATAATTCCGCTGACTTGCATTAAGTATAAAAATCGATTTGTCTTGGTATCTCAAAGCACGATTCAGTTACGAGTAATGTCGTGGCTTAACAGCTTGAACAACTCTGGCATGCGTAATCTGTATGCTAAACTTTAATGCGACTGGGAAAATTTGTTATTGTCATATTATTTTATTCTGTGCCCTTAATTTGAAAGACTATATTGGGGAAATGATGTTGTTAATTGTATTCTATGGATTGCTAAGTGTAGTTGCAGTTATAACATATCAATGGATGTCTAAATATATTGCTCTTCGAAAAGCATTATCAGTTATACCTGGACCAAAATCACTATGGTTTATTGGGTCTTATTGGAGACGTACTTCGATTCCACCCGAAGGTAAGAAATCGATACAGTTGTTCTTTTGAAAAAAGTAACTAGGGTGCACTAACTTATAGACGGTTACGGATTTTATAAATTGCAACATTGTTTATTTACAGCTGTTTTACTCAAATCAAAAATAAATAATTCTGAAATGTGAATTTTAGTTTATATTTGGGAAATTTTGGACAATTTTAAACTGAACCACATGAACTTATAAAATTCAATATTGGATCAATGGTAAAAGAGTCTATAGACAGAACAATCTTAGTATTTATAACTTATTTCAATAAATGAAACCGGTTATAAACGTGTCTTTAAAACATAAACTGGTTTAAATTGATGATTTTTTAGTTTTAAAAAGTAAAAAAAAAAGAATGTATAAAAGCAAATGTATTTATGACAAATGGAAAATGCTAGTAAATGATCATCTACTATGGTATTTTTCGTGCATTATACATAATTTTGTTCAAAAACACTTAGAGCATTTTATAATATTATATTTATTATATTATATACTTAACAAGGTTCAATTTTTAAGCCAAAGAATCACTGGAAAAATATTTGATCCGAAAGCTTTTAATATTTTCTGAATTTATATTATTTTATTAACTGACATGTAAAATTAATATATAAAATTTTTACAGATGAATTTAAATGGTTCAATGATTTATGCTTCAAATTCAAAAAGGGAATGATTATAATTTGGGCTGGTATTGATCCTATAGTAATAATCCGGAAACCACAACAAATGGAGGTACGAATAATTATTTATTGTATTGCAATATTAATTAAAATATTCGGTACTAAGGTATACCAATATATATTAAGGGTGTTCTATTTTAATATATACATATATTCAGTTCTATGCGTATGTGATAATTGATAATAAATTAATAAAAATTTGTATATATATATATATATTGTTGAAAAATTGATATTAAAATTTTATGAAGCAATATGACATGAAAGAATAGTATTTTTCATCACAAGGCCGTAAAATGTGATCACACGAGGCCGCGGTATTTTACGGCCGTGTGTCGAACCATTTTTTTTTGCTAATCATAGATGTAATATCTTATTTCTCATACAGTATTTAGTTTCTAAACTTCCATTTTCATACTGTACGTAATCAATATATTCAATTTATTAACGTAAAATGGCTCATTTTAGAATTATTTTTATTTTACGGACTGACCGTTAAATCGAATTTTACGGACTGAAAACCGTAATAAAATATACAAAAAACCTGATTTATCGATGATTTTTCGCCCATTTCAAGCATTTCTAGACATCTTTTGTTGTATATATTTTGAAATGGCATATGTGAAATATCAAAATCGCTCTGGGGCCAATAGCTCATTCTTACCCGGCTATAACTTTGTTGTTTACGTATAAAAATGCGCACTGCATAAAATATAATTCTTGTAGTTTCCGAAGCATATAAATATTTGTAAGTTTCATCGAAATTATCATTCAAATTTAATATTGCATGGTGCATCATTCTTTTTTACTTTAGATAATTTTTCCAAGTAATACAAATTTAGCTAGAGGGAGAATAACCGAATATTTAAAACCATGGTTAGGTGATGGATTGATCACTTCAACGGGTAAGAAACATAGTTTATTGATACTATTAAGTTTTAGGTAAAATTAAAAACTTTATTTAAAATTTAAATTAAAATGTGCGTCGTATTATTCTTGTAAAAACATTTTAAGAGTTATATAAAATATTATATTTTATTAACAAGGAATCATTAAGAAGCCCTATTAAGGTAGTACTGTCGCTACTTCCCTAGTCAAAATGAGAACACTTTTTATTTTTGGTTTATTCACGATTTATGCTTATTTAAAAAAGCTGCACAGTAGAACTTACACTAAAAAATGATTGTGAATTGATATTAAATAATTTTATTCAATCTCAATTTTATTCAACTCTTATTACAAAAAGTTTCAACAAAAACTGTACGGCAACTTTCGCAAAATAATTAATTGAAACTGACTTCTCATAAGATCATAAAAATGTTAAAAAATTGGATACATTAACCTTAGTAAAAAAAAATTTTGAGTCACTTTGGAACCATTATTTACCATTATGTTAAGTTTTATCAAAATCTGTGTGGTAATTCTATACCGACAGTACTTAAGTCTAGAATCCTTACTTTTACTTCATAATACATTACTATATTCGTCAGGTGAAACATGGTTCCATCACAGACGATTAATAACTCCTGCATTCCATTTTGGCATACTAGACAATTACGCTACTGTCATGCAGAAAAAAGTAAAAATATTTAATAACTGCATACAAGCAAAACTGCAAGAAAATCCAAAGGCACCGGTCAATATATACGATTTAGTTGCTAATTACACTCTTGATACTATCTGTGAATCTGCTATGGGTATAGACTTAGACGCCCAACGGAAATCGGGCCATGCTTACATTGAAGCACTTCGCATGTAATGCAATTTGAAGTATTTATATCGACATGCTTTAGTTTGGATTACTTGTCAATGATAACGCAGATTACTTAATAATATCATAATAAATGTTATTGCAGAGTATGTCGACTAGCTATGGAAAGACGCGTGCTACCTTGGCTAGATTCAGATTTGATTTATCATTGGACTAAAAACGGAAAAGAAATGGTGAAAAATGTAAAGATTATGCATCAATTTACCGAAAAAGTATGTATAATATTCATTTTAATTTATTGATAAAATACTTATCATCAATTTAATAATTATTTTCGCATTAGGTCATTGCGAGAAAACTAATTGAGAGAACAGAAAATTCATCCTCAAGCATAGTTCCAAATGATGAATTCGATGAATTTGGTAAATTTTGAATGTTTGATATAAAATTTTAAAGATGTTCATTGTTTGTTATAAACTTTTTCGCTTCATTTTTGTACGAATATGATTTTTATTTTTTCAGGAAAACGAAAAAGGAAAGCATTCTTAGATCTTTTATTAGATAATACTACTGAAAACTCTAAAACTAAATTATCATTAAAGGAAATACGGGAAGAAGTTGAAACGTTCATGTTCGCTGTAAGCATTTTTTTACTCCTCATACTATAATTTTTGTTAGCAATAATTGAAAGTCTCGGAAAGGCTCTAAACACGACGTTTTAAAAATGTTTCATAAAATCTCGCATCTAAATATTACTGATATTACGCTAAGATCTCATGCGCAATCTTAATTTTAAATGTGCATATCAGATCTTAGATGATATTTTATGATACTTGTTTGCTGACGACATGTGGTCTACTAATACAACGGTAGTAATCGTAATAATTATTTTACATTAAATTTCGAAAAGAACTCTATGATAGCACTTCGAATATGATGCAACCATTGTATAAAAAGAATGTTTACAAACTTAAAAATTTCACTAAATAAAATAGAATTGAAGAAAAATATTATTCGATACAGTTTTAGTTAAATTTTTTGACAAACATTAAGATTAAATTAATGAATTCACATGTATAAACATCTATTTAGAGTATCTATGTTTTAAGTAGTTTTTAAAATATACTTATACAATAAAGATTATTAGGTAATTCCATATTTACTTTACTATAAAGTATGGTTCCTTTTATTAAAAAAATTTATTTCTATTTCAATAGCATAGTAAAAGGTAGTTAAAATAAAAGCTAAGAATCTTTTCGACTCTACTATTTAATGTGCATTTAAATTTAAAAATATTTTTTTATTAAGGGTCACGATACTACATTGTTTACTATTAGTTGGGCTCTTTTTGCTCTTGGGAATGCTCCTGATATTCAGGCAAAAGTGCATGAGGAGTTAAAAGAAATATTTGATAATAATGATGTAAGGCATTCATTATTAGTATAATAGAACACAAGAACCCAATCTATTATTATGTATTATTTACATTGCTTAAGTTTTTTAAATGAAATTAATACTGTCCTCTTACTAAGTGTAAGATAAGGAGAATTTATGGACTATATTATAAAAATCTAAGTATTAATATTTTGAAAAAAGATATATTTACGGAAATTTTTTAGTGCAATTTGTCAAATATTAATAGCTTTTCAATTTATGTACAGAACTAGTACATATAAATGTAATCTACCCAATCTATTATCATGTATTATTTACATTGCGTAAGTTTTTTTACTAACAAGGGGAATCCAAGGACACCGGGAAACTGATTTTGATGAAACCTTATTTTAGTCAAATGAATCCTGGGACCCGAGTTAATGCCCGTTTTATCATAATATATGAGAAATCATAGTTGTCTTAAAACCTTTATTGCAAGACCAAAATATACCGTAGAGAATTTTACACAAAAGATATCAAATGTATAGATAAGAAGCTTTCATTTTCATTTTTAAATAAGTCATTCACACTTTTCGTTTAGAAGTTATGAACGATAGAAAATTGCGTTAATTTTTTATGCATTTTTCAACTGTAATAAATGTTATGTTTTTAGGCATAAAAATTAACTTAAATTTCGATCGCTCATAACTTTTGAATGAAAGTTGCTATTAACTCGTTCAAAAATTCAAATGAAAGCTCATTATCTATTTTTTTTATATATATTTTTGTGGCATTCTCTACAATGTTTATTGTCCTTGCAAGAAAGGCTTTTATACAACCATGATTTCTCATATATTTTGATTAAATGGGCATTAACTCGGGCCCCTGGGCCCATTTGACCAAAATACGAGACACGTATCTGATATTTTCGATCATAGAGTGTCAATATAAAGATTGATCAAAATCAGTTTCCCGGACTCCTTGGGTTCCCCTTGTAAGTGTAATGTAAGGAGAATTTATGGACTATATTATAAAAATCTAAGTATTAATATTTTAAAAGAAGATATATTTACGGAAATTTTTTAGTGCAATTTGTCAAATATTAAGCTTTTCAATTTATGTACAGAACTAGTAAATATAAATATTTTATATAATATAGTCTTTTAATATGTTTCCAGATGATTGTGTTATACCAAAAGGAACTAGTATAAACATGAACTTGTATCAATTGCATCATGATCCTGAAGTTTGGAATGATCCGGAAAAATTCGATCCTGATCGATTCCTACCAGAAAACAACCATGGAAGACATCCTTATGCCTATCTTCCGTTTGGTGCTGGACCGAGGAATTGTATTGGCCAGAAGTTTGCATTTTAGAAGTAAAAACTGCATTAACGTCGATTTTACGTAAATGGAGAGTTTCAAGCGTTCTAAAACCCTCTGAAATAAAAATGGTGGATGAGATTAACCTAAAACCTCAGAATGAGGCTATTGACCTACTTTTCACGCCAATTATTAACATTCAAGTAGAAAAGACAGATTTAAAATCAGATTCAATACATTAAACTGATTTCAGATATGCAATGTGATCTGCACCATTTCTAAACTGATTTTCTACTTTGGATGAATTTATTCTCTTAATTTGGGATAGTGAAAACTAGGTCACTACCTAAAAACCTTATTTATTGAACAATCAAGTGCGGCAGTTTATATGTATACATAGTGAAAGGTGCAAATATGTACATAATACAGTTTATGCTTATAATATTTTGGATATGACATAAATACTTTATCTAATGCTTGAAATTTTTAAGGAGAGTGCAATTCGTTCATTTTTTGCATTACAACGATTTTAAAACCTTTTGTTTTGAAGTATTGATAAAATTGATAAAATTGCATATTATTTTGATATAATCCGTTATAATTTCTAAGAAAGTAGTGAAATCTATAAACATCACCTTTTAAAAGGAAAAAATTGTGGCAAAAATTATTTTTCTTCCCCAGCACCATTCAATTAGTTTTTGAACCAAATCCTACTATGAAATAAAATCTCTTTAGTCGAAATATCTATAATCTGTTTCTAATAATCATCAGGAACAAAAAAATTATATATTGTAGCGAATTGACGATTGACTTTCAAATTCAAGCGTTATTTCGATTATAAGCTCGATCCAACGGCGGTTTAGGGAGCCACGGTAAGCGTCACGAGAGAGAGAGAGAGAGAGAGAGAGAGAGAGGGAAAAATCGCACTATCAGGAAGAGCTATCAAGCTCAGATAGATTTCCGCCGCGACACGCTTAGCAAGCCAGCGAAGATAGAGCGCGGGAGGAAAAAGGATCCTGACGCGATAGGCGAAGAGTGTGCGTATGTGTGTGTGATCACCCACACCGAACCCGAGCTGCACTGGATCTGCAGGCCAGTGCAACGCGCCAGATAGAGGGAGAGAGAGAGAGAAAGAGAGATCGTATAGAAGTGCAACGCAGCACGGAGTAAGCACTCCCGATACTTTAGCAACGGATCGTAAGCGGCGATCCGTGTATTAGCGTGTGAGTAGACTTCGCGCGCGCATTCAAATTGCCTTCTCTGTTCGCGATAGTAGTAATTATTGTGATAGATTTCTTGATAACAGAATATATGCAGATAATATAAAATCATGTATTTCGTTGTTTGCGAGAAACCCTTAGAATTTTTACTCTAATTTCCCGGGATCACCACCGCCTACGCAGGTGCAGTAGAGATAGGTTCTCAACTGCACATTTAACTGATCAAGCAGGACTCCTGATCATTGCACGGCACTCACGAGTATTGGTACGGGCATTGGAAAGCGAGACTCGTCAAGAGAGTCTCGCATTGTATACGCAAGCTGTACTAGGTAGGAGTGTATAACGCATCGTCGTTGCACACCGTAAAAACAGCCCCGTCGCAATATATAATATATGTTAGTTTTTTGCTGCACAACATTAAATTCATGTTTTCAAATAAATAATCAATTCTTTAATACAATTTCGATATTATTGTAATTGGAGGTAAAGAAAGTTATGAAATCAAGTCAGAAATTACTGTCGAGCATTCTTTTTGTTTCAGTAATGCAAATTAGAGAAACTATTCCGCGTTTCGATGGTTTATTTTGGTTTAATCTAGTATAATACACATTAATAAATCTCAACTAATTTATGAATAAAGATTGTAGTTGAAAGTTTATATTATAACAAAAATGTATTTACACACGTACACCCTAAAAAATTTATTTCGTGTTTGTGTGCGTGTGTGTGTGTGTGTGTGTGTGTGTGTGTATGTATACC
>UELV01148901.1:0-37467 GCA_900490015.1 Megastigmus stigmatizans
GTCTAGAAGTATTGTTGCACTACCTTAGATCGCTAAATTACCGGCTTACCGGTCCAGAAAAGACATCGTAAGGTTAAAGAGTAGGAGGGAAGAAAGGCGAGGGAAGGTAAAAGCTGTAGGCGGTAAAAGAGAGTTCATTTGTTGAAAGCCTTATGCTACAAAGCTCGCTGAGCCCGGTTACAAGGAGCTTAGCGTGAAACAAGAAGATCGAGAGAGAGCAAGAGAGAGAGAGAGAGAGTAAGCGCGAGTCGGAGACTAAGAAAACGTCCGGGAATCATGAGGGAGGCGCGGAAAAATTTATTGAGCTCGTTAATCACCGGCGCTCAAAGAATATCGAGCCGGGGTAATAAACTTTCGACTCCGTGTGTGTGCGATGTCTGTATGCGTGTGTGTACGTGCATGTATGTGTAACTTCGAACTTATTAATATCTTTCTCTTTGCCCCGGAAAAACAGAGAACTTAAAAACAATTTTCTCGACATTGGAGTTTCTTAAGAGTAGGTGTAAAAACTTGTGGATAAATCTGAGACTTGTTTGTTGTCGAGAGGAGTTTATTTCCAAAGTTTCGAATATGTTCTTCATTTTTCCCGAGTACTTATATAAGATCTTGTAATGAACAGCCGAATGAATTTCGCAACAAACTAATAACGCAAACTTATTACTGCATGATAGATATTTTTAATTATAGACTAATAACTCTAAAATTTTGATTTATTATTTTAAACGCAACATTTTGCAGTTACGAGAGTGATTTAATCAGCAATTTTAAATTGTGCCTCGAATTTCGTTTTGCTTTTATCATGATCGATTTAAACTGTAAGAAACACATCAATTCTAGACTTCCCTTCCTTCAATTCGTAGCACCCTGCTTTAACGATTAACTTTTCCCTTTCTTATTAAATCTTTGACAAGGCTGAAAAAATGATCGATATATTTATAAAGGGGAAAACATTAAAAGGCCGAGAAGCACTTTGTGTCCGATCATTTTGATATTTTTCGTAAATTTTACGCTGTGAAAAAAAAAATGAAAAATTTAACATTTTGAATTTACGTTGAATATACCTGTTTGTAGTAAAAGAATAACTCTGAAATAACAATTCATTGATGTAGATGAACCTAAAGTACTTTATTTCCTAGAATAAATGAACAATGCGCTTGATTGAAGCTTTAGTGAAAGAATGTATATAAAAACACATATAAATAATACTGATTCGGATTGCAATATGAATAATGAAACATCAAATTTTCAAGAATGCATTCTGTTTGATGCAATTAGTTCGTTGGAATTGAAAATCTTTATTAAATTCAATGAGACCCGCGCTACGTTGAAAAGTTTTTGATACGAAACAACTACTGTGATATGATTTTAAACTCCATCGATAAGCTATTTTTGTGCTAAAATAAAAACAATATAATATTTTCTTTCATGCATACAAAATGAATTTGCCGCTTCCAAACAATCTCCAGAGCATTTTGCAAAACTCATTAATGCAAATTACACTAGAGCATTAACGAGTGTATCCGAAATTGATGCAAATTATTTCCCGTAACAGAAAGTAAAAAAAGCGCGCGGAATGAAAAGCAGCAATTAATTTCTGTGGAAAACAAACTCTTATCAAACCAATAATCAACTTGATAATAAATCTGTATTGTTTTTTTCCCTCGTGCGAAGTTAAATAGATATGAGAGCTTTACTAATAATTGTATTTAAAGAAATAACGTACACAAGTGTGCACAGGCTTGATTAAAAGCTTAAATAAAAGCAACAAGAAGTAATAAGTTTGAGCTTGCAAGAGTGCGAAGGAGCCGGCGGCGGCGGCAGCGGTGGCGCAAAGCGAGCAAGCCACGAAGACGCGGAAAATCTGTCGCGTGTCCGAGAAAGAAACAATTAAAAACACGGTGGAGGAGGAATTGGCGCGCGAGTAGAGCACGTATATACCTATATGCCCGGGCCGAGATTCGTAGCGGCCGAGATACAAGGGACGAGCAATAAGGGTTTCAAAGACGAGCGGCGGTGAATATATATATATATATATATACCTATGTTGGAAAGCGTGCGAGAAACGGCTGCTGCGCCCTGTCCGTGGGATGACACTTTTTGCGCGTCTTTTTGCCATATAGGAGTGCGGCGACGGTGATAGTAACGCGCGAGGGCGCCCACCTCCTGCCCCGAAGTCCGACTTATACACACACACATATATAGCGGAGAGCTCCTTGCTCCGCGGCCAAGTAGGAGCTCTCTCGTTGAGAGGGCTGAGATCGATACGACTGATTTACGACCTCTTTCTTTTTCCCTTAATTTCTGACGTCCCTCCCTCTTTTTTACTCGACAAATTGCTTTTCATATAACGAGATTCCCCTCATTCGGCCTGACGTTGAGCACGATTTAATTTCACCTCCGGTGGTGCGACTCTGCAGATACTCCGCGAACCGCCCCTCGAACTTTTCGCGCCTTTACGCGTTTGCTTTTCTAATCATTTGATTATCGCCCGCGTATAGCCGGTGATTAGCCTGCAGCTATATTTGCCTGTGTTACAATTGAAGTTTGCTTCTCTCTCCCATGGCAGCACAGTTCGTTGTACAATACAGATTGGCTCCGCGCATGAATTTCCCAATAATTAGGGTACTAAATTCACCGTCCATCATATATTCTAAAATTCTATTAAAGTAAAGAGGGCTGATGCTTGATCTGTACTATATGAAGGGGCAGTAAATGAATGTACAGTAGGTGTACAGATTTACATAGAATGCAAATCATATAATATTCGGAATCATTTCTGACCGATTATGATATCGGATAAACTGATTTCTTAGTTATGCTACTTTGCTTCGACACACTCAGTATTGTACCGATATTATGTGGGAAAAGATTAATTTTGCAAAGCAATTTAGATGTAATATACACTAAAAATTGAATTTGAATAACTTATATCATGTGGCATGAAGTTATTAATAATAAATTTGTTCCGAATATTTAGTTATAATGGTTACACGTGCAAAATTTAGAATACATAATTTGATAAATACATTATAAAATATTTGCTACATGCTGGAGCGGATGATTTTACTATTTTAACATTCCCGTTTAGACATTTAAAGGTAGTATATTACTTAACAGATTTTCTTTATATATAATCATAGTATATGATGCATGAACGTTTACTTTGACATGCATATAAATGGAATATGAATTTTTGTCCATTTGTAGCTATAAACTAATAAACTTGTTTCACTGAACAATTAATTATTTGTTGATTACATAAATAACTGTTATTTCATTATAAATTATTTCGGACAATATTTATCACAAAACGAGATTTCTGGAGTTTTTCAGATATTTCTGCGCAGCGGAAGGAAGAATACGAATTCGTTTTTAATATTAATAAAAGTACAAGAAAGCGAGAGCGCGAGCCACGCAGCAACTTCAATCAAAGTATGCTTACGTAAAGAACTTCTCCCTCCCTCCTCGTTCTCTCTGGCAAGGCTTTTCTCAAATAATTTTCAACGTCTTTTTCATATATCTCTCGAGGCGAGATCGGCTAAATCTCGGGCTGTTGTCCTCGCGCTGGCCGTGAAAATATGCGCATAAACAAAGAGTAAAGAGAGTAAGAGAGAGAGCGAGAGAGAGAGAGGGAGAGAGAGAGAGAAAAGAGGCAGCATTAACACAATCTCGCCGTTCCATATAGCCGTGAAATTCTATATATCTGAAATTCAGTTGGGCTCTTATCTGGCCTGGCATTTTGTCTGGCGCTCTCTCCTCTTTGTTGGGAAAGTCTCGTAAACCAAGACAAGTAGAACCCTCTCTTCCAGACCAGCTCCTTCTGCCACCCCCACACACCCCTACCCATTTTACCCATCCCCTGGAGCTCTGCGTGTTCGCCTCTACCACGGACCTTCCCGAAATCCTCCGAATGTCGTCGTAAGATGTTTCGGTATACGTATATACCGAACTAACCGAAGCAGCCGAGAGAGGAGACGAAGAAGCGCAATCTACCGAGCGAAAATCACCGCGGACGTGTGTGTATCTATGCCGCGGCGGAGCGCGCCGAGTCGCTCCTCTACTCCGCCTCATCTCTTTTCCGGCTTTTCCCTCCGACCCTGTATACACTGCGCGTACACGTATATGCATAGATACAGGAGAGATGGCAGGAGAGAATGGGGCGAAGTAGAGCCGTATATATGAACACATGCGAATCGACGCGTTGGACGTGTTTTCTTGCGGGCGGCCGACGTGGCGCGCACGCTTATCGGGAAAGCACTTTTACCGCCGATGAAAATACCGCTCGGCTATTATTTCAGCGGATTCCCCAGCTCCCGCGCGGCGCTTTGAATATTCGACGGGTATATAGTTCGGCAGCTGCATAGCGACGCGCGGATGCGTATTGAGTGCGCGGGGATATGCGGTGGCGGCGGCAACGCCAGCGGAGAACTCGAAAATACTTTTTACCATCCCGTTGAGAGTTCTGCGGTTCGCGGTTTTATTTAATGACCCCCGCACGAATATTGCTGTGGCGGCTTGAATGTCGGCGCGCAGGACTAGTTTCTCTCTCTCTCTCTCTCTCCCTCCCTCCCGGCGCGGTGCTTCACTGAGGAATTAAGAGCGCAGATTTATCGCTTTGCCGCTCTAACTATTTTTTCCCCTCTTCTTACCTCGAGATGTATATACTATTCTATATATTGATTCGTTTACTCTCGGTTTCTCGCATTCTCCATTCAATTATTTTATACCGCTGCGCGCTTCGCTTGACTCATCGTGCATAGCGAGTCTTTCGAGCTGATGGCTTTTCACGGAAATTAAGCGGCGGCACACTTATCCGATAAGTTTTTTTCTTCCGATATCAAATTCTACTTTTATACACCAAGTATACAGTATCGATCGGTGCAACTTTCAATTTGTAGTTTGGCTTAATATCGATCTATTTTAACCGGTTTAAGAATATCTATCTAAATTTTCATGACCAAACCCGTGCCCTACATACTTTTCTCTATAAAAGAAATGCGTATTCTACCAATATAATACCGGATACATGTATTTGTTCTTTCAAGTTATTGATGTATGGATTATACATTACTTACATATACGTGTTCGTATAAAAAATTATGTCGTACATTCTTCATAAATAATATTATATATAAGATTTAAGTCTTTAATAAATAAATCTATATTGTTTAAATGTAAAAGAAGAGATTCGAGTTTAATTCTCACAGTTTATCGTTAATCTAAAATCACGTCCGGAAAGATGTATCGTGGCGTAGAACAAATGTCTTTCCTAATCTTTATCTAGATACGTTTTTTCTATTACGAACCGCTTTAAATGCTGATTGTTTGATAACAATTTTAATGAATGTTTGCTGAAAAATATCTTAAACAGAACTATCATTCTTATTTTTACAACAAATTAAATGAATATATAATTTATTTGTAGCGAATACCATTTCAATTTATGTCTTTTTTGTATTTTTCATCATACAAAAATTATATGGTTTTTATTCCTTTGCGGTAAAGTTATTTTATTTTTATTTCTCACTTTTTGGCAATTCATCGCTCCGAACTAAAAATTTTTTCAGTATTTTGAAGTACGTCTATTTTTACCTTAAAAATATGTATCGATAGTGCTGACCTATGAACTGAAACTATATATGCACAGAAAAAAGATACTTCAATCAGGTCCTTTAAATATTGATCCATTCTGCAACAGTATACGCTACCGTACTAATCTATTTTAAATATTTACCACTATGGAATGATTGAAATCACTTTGACACAGCTTTAGTATTTGAAAAAAAAAAAAAACAATTAAATTTATACAGTGAAACCAACTTGGTAGTGAAGAACGTCACCTTGTAATTAAAATGTAAATCTGGAAATTTCCTGACTTAATTGTGCGAGTACATCCATCGACGAATCAAGTATGGAAGACGAACGAATACGATATCGTGCTCTGATATGCTGGCAAAGTATTTCTGCTTGAATTTCGAGACTTTCGCTAAATTACCGATGCAAATATAATCAATCATTGAGTGCAGAGTTCCTCTGTGGTGCATGGGTATAGAAATGGTAACGGTTCAAGATTACAGCTGCTCAACGAGTTAGCCAATATGTTGCAACTCGTAGAAGAAGCATCCCAATTAAAGTTAAGATCGCCAAGAAGAATGACGAAATCGCACAGCATATTGCTATAGAATAGGGCCTCTTCCACATTACTACAATAGCCACTTTTCGGCGGATTGTAGAAGACTGGACAGAGAATCTTAGGCTTTCCTATAATAAGCATTGCCAAGAGGATTTCAGGACGATCGCGATAAACTTCGGACTGAAGTGAATCTACCACTGTCTTGCAAGTGATAGATTCGTACACATATAGAGGGCTACTACTTCTCCCCTTTTCCCAATACGATCGACGCGATAGAGATTGTATTTCGGAATTTTAAAGTAATTAGACTGCCTCTCGGACTTGAGCTACAACTCCCTTAATGCCATTACACTAACGTCATTGTCCAAAATAATAGAGCCAACGTCAAGAAAGTAGTAAACCTCGCAAGTGATTGCGCGTTGATATGGACGAAATCAACGGAATTAGACATTTTACGAATCACTATAGTTTATAAATGTGATTTTTCGCTTTATCCTCTTGCGCGAATTCGGGCACTTTCCCTTATCGATTACCGAATGAAAAGTTGTTGCGTAGCGCGAAAACAGTTAACGCAACTATTGTACTCGTTCGTTTTATGCAACATTGTACAACATTGTCTCTATCGATTTTATGTAAATACACGGCACAATTTATATATATATATATAGCCTTACTAAACGAGACCACGCTTCCACGAAGCCTTTTTTGTCCATGAGCACTTCTCTCATTAGCAAGAAAAGTGATAAGCAACTTGAGGTCGGAACTCACTCTAAAGATATTATTTCACTAACATCGTTGGCTGTCAGTTGCAAGGAGAATGCGTCGTACGGATCGTCGTCTACTTCATCAAGAATGACCCCTCTCTATCGCTTAGGTGCTGACTTGTAGTACTGCCATTATCAGAATCTAACTTGTCCATATCGACAAGAATATAGATATATGCGGCTTCTTATCACATACAATACATGGCGGTAGGGAAGCCAAGGGTCAAGCCTGACTCACCCCAAGAATGGGAGAGAGAGGGGAATTTGTCCAGCGTCGATTCCGCGCAACAGCACCAAATTGGCGAACTTTTGTGCTACTGCGCCTGCGCTAACGACGTCCAAGTTTGTAGAACCGCGAAGGATGGCAAACTAACCTCAAAGCCTCGAGAAAGCGTCGCGCCGAAAAAGCAGTGAATAAATGACAAGCTGTCCCAGTGCAGCGTAGATAACATTCACTGAGGTAGCTTGCAATAAGGCGCATGCGAGGATGTTCTGAAAAAAGATATCCGAGCTAGGTCAGAATATGCAGAAACACACAGTTCAAGTAGGAGCAAAATCAAACGTGACGGTTAGTACTTACTATAGAGACTTGGGAGAGAGAGAGAGAGAGAGAGAGAGCTAGAGAGAGAGAGAGAGAGAAGCGAAATCGAGCTGTAGCGGCAGTCTGTATAAAGGCTCGTCGTTGAAAAAGCGCACAGTAAGCACGCCTCGCACAAAAACGCAGCGAAGCCAGCGCACTGTTCTTTTTTGCAGCCCCCTCACCCTCTCTCTCTCTCTCTCTCTCTCTGCTCACCCCATCCTCTCCTCTGACGCTCTTTTCCACGGCATTCTCTTTATCGTAGTCTTGCTCTTTCCAGAAGCAGCAGCAACAGAAGCAGCGGCACCGGCGCGCAAGCATAGAACGCCTCAAAGAATACGCGCCGCGCTCGCTTCTCTGATGCCGTATAGCGAGCTCGTCTGGGGAATACATCGTTACATTGATATTCCGTTTTAGTTTCGCAAGGTGCGCGAATGCACGTCTGCCAGAGAGACTTGCCGACAAAGGCGAAATTACTGCCTGATGCGTGCGAGCGCCAAATGGAAATGCTATAGACACCTTGGGGGATCGAACTGCTGCCACTGTCGACGCCGCGACGCGCTCTTGCTGTTGCTTTTGTAGCTGCTGCTGATGCTATACTGCTGCTATTTCTGAGCCCGTGCCAGCACCAGTGATTTACGCGTATAAGCGTCACCCTCCGTTCAGCGCGACACTTCTCACCTGATGAGTTGATTTTTTATTTATTGGTCTCGCTTCATTTGGATGCCGATGGAATGGGAGGCATATGTGCGTGCGCGCGAAATCAGGAATGCATAGCTTTGCTATTGCGCGCAGCATATGCCTTTTGTGCGTAGGGTGACAATTTTGATTGATAACGCAAATTCATTTCAAATTTTTTGGAGTTTTTTTTTTTCTTATTAGTCACACTGTACATTTAGCATTGTATCGACTTAGTGATAAAATGAAAAATAGTGTATATTGTTAACTACGAATGAATAACAACTGTTTGGTTTGTAAACTGAACTTTCTCGCTTAATTTACCCAAACTAAATGATTCTATTAATGTTCATTTTAAATTTAGATTTCAATTTACAAATACCTGTACTCTAATATTTTATTGCATATACTTTAACTAATAAATTTTACTTATATAGATCGAGCGAAGATGGTTTGCCAACAATATGAAAACAATGCACATCGTGTTACCGGCTTGGTGAAAAAATGTTCTATCCTAAATTTCAGTTTAGAAAAGGTTCTATTTTACGAACACGTTTTTTTTTCTTTCAACTCTGAGCTAATTGAAATTATATAAAAGTGATATGAAAAATTTTATATTAAAACCTTGCTCTCGATGTAGTGAGCCACTCTCACCGAAAGGTGAATGCCCCCGGGTAATGTTAAAAATCCTTGAAATTTAAATTAAACGTGCAACCTCCCTAACCTGTATGGTAATCTAGAGAATAAAAATACATTAATTTTGAAAAACAAAGACAGCCTAAGGTGAACATGAAGAAAAAACTGTAGATAAACATTGAAAAATCGTTATTTTTTAACCTTTGATGACTTGATTTCGTATGTTCGCACTACCGTAGATATCCTCCTTTGCACAGAGATCTTTGGAGTCCTTGCGAGCCAGAATTAAATTCCGCGGAAAAAATGTAAGCGTGTCCACGAGATCTTTTTCAAGCTGTAATTGTAGAAAACTGAAGATAAACCTTTTTCCATAAAGTCCATGATTTATTGGCTAAAAAATCTATGAAAATTCCGTTCTAAATTTTTTCAGAGTAAGAATCGAACTTTGAGCTGCATAAATATCGCAATTTACGTGGCACAAAGAGAAGAAATACGAACTTTGAAATCCGCCGTAATGGGAATAACCTCGTTAGCTTTCATCTTAATTGCAAGTTTTTCACAGAGTAAATCAAAAACTATTGTTCAGAAAATAATTCCGGTAACTCGTGTATTTATAGACATACGATGGCTGACTATATTCGGAACTCCTCTACTTATCTTGAATGGCTATACATACTAACCATGTTAATTTTAGCATGACACATGTCAGTTTGACTATGATCTAGAAAGCTGATTCTACTCAGAAAATATTTTATGCATTGTAATTTATATAATCATACCGCTTATTAATGCCACATACATGAATAAACATTTTTCTTTGAGAACATGATTTTTGTTATTGGGGATTAAGAATTCTTTTACAGTGAACTATTTAGCCTTTCAAATTATATTTGCAAACCAGTTTGTATTTTAGACAGTAGAGACGAAATTTAATTTTTAGATTGATTTTTTGCAATAAACAAGACTAAGGTAATAAATATTTTTAACTACTGAATGTAAAAAAGAATAATAAAATTGAACGTATTTAAACATGTTTTGTAAAAATATTTCGTTTAACTTAGAAAAATAACAAGTATTTCAATTGTAAACAAAATTCAAGTTCATAGTAATTTGTACATTTTTTTTAACAATTTTGGAATTTGTGTCAAATAAATACGGACTCCCTCTACTGTTAGTAAGAGTAATGATTTGACTCACGTTCCCAATTTCAATAATTCAAAAATCTTAAAACGATTTCAAACTTATGGCCGTCTTATTAGATCCACTATTCTAAATTTTATCATTCATGAAGATGCTCCAAACATCTGGAAAATTTTATGGAAGGAAAAATATGTACTTTTGAGGATTACCCTACTAAAGGTGACCCTATTTTACGCTACATTAAAAGCACTGTGGCACGTGTCACGTCAATTTCTGTCTATCGCTCAGAACTTTACTGGCTGGTAAAGATCAAGAACAGAGATTAACCATATGATTTGTGATTAAATTTAAATGTATAAAAACGTATTTTGAGCGTTATTTACAATCATTTTCAAACTAAAGGTTTATATCATGCACAAACGAAACATAATATTTACTAGATACTGTACTTTTCATACTACTGCCATTGTATGCACTATTAGAAAATATTTATCGACAAATATTTTCGCGTTTTATAGAGAAAGGATGATCGAAAGTCAAAATAAAAGTAATTCACGAATTTTTCGCATCGATGAAACGAGCAATGTTTTAGCTCGTAAAAACTTCCATTGGAAAATTTATATGAAAATATATTTTTGATTTAGAAACAAATGATAAGAGTGAAAATAAAAGCAATTTAGTCTTATTTTTATCTGCAAGGGTAAATATTTTAGCTATAAATATTCATATCGATAAACCTATGACGACGTAGGTAACATATTTATTGTAACTTTAGGAATTCAATATTTACATGGATCAATAACACGATATATCGTTTTGAATTAATAACTATGGAACATTTTATCTAGAATTTATTCCATTAAGGTGTATCATAAATTTTACTGTTATAGTCTACTGAATTTTGCAATATCAATAACAATTAATTGAAGTAAATAATTAATAAAAGATAGAAATTGATAAAGAATTCCATTATTTATGTAACCTCTTGATACACTGAATCGGAATTACAATTGTCAGTGAGATGAAAGCCGTTTATATCGTAGTCAATATTCTATATTTAGTACGGTATACCAAATCCTCATGATCTTAAAAAATGCATACACAGTCCATCGTAGCTTGGATTTTCACGAAAATAAATATATAAACTGTCCAACCACGTGCTCTCTCGCGTATACATCCGAATATATTTATCGTCGTAAGAAATCAAACTCCACGTCATACGCGCGGTTGTCGCGCAGATATACTCTTCGACTCAGTTAATTTTTATTTCAATTTCTCTACATCCCTGACAACTTATATCACGCTGATATTGATTAGATTTTATATGCATGCTTTAGAATATATAAACTTGGATACGTCATATTGCCGGGTAGGAAAAGAAATAAAGAATTCGAAGTAGCAGAGGGAGAGGGAGGGGCCGTGGGGAGAGCTGAACATGTTTTGAATAGTCAATCTCCGTTTCACACGCAGCGGCAGCAGCAAGCCAATACCTGATGAAACGCGAAAATACGATGTGCTCTCCGTGAAAATTTGTTCGACGAAGTAAATTCCCTTCGTTCGACGATAAACCCCGCAGTCGGACCGCTTCGAGACGCTGGGGTGGCTGCCGGGAGAAGAGAAGAGAAGAGGATGGTGGCGACGGCGGCGTTGCGCTACTGGTTGCGCGGCTGGGTGCGAGCGGCATCCTTCTCTCTTTCATACGTGCGAGCGGCATCGCGTGTAGCGAGCTACTCCCGCGCCGTTTCTCCGGCTTTCCTTTATCCCTCCGATCCGCCGCATACGACGTATATAGGGGGACCTATAGCCAGCTACTTATATGAGCGAGAGAAGAGGCTTCGGGTAGTAAAAGACTTGCCGAGATATCTTCGAATATTTGCGCCGTTCCCGGAAAAGTAGGCGTAGCCATTTTTTAAAGCTCATCCGGATTTCCCTACCTCCTACCACGCGCCCACATGTACCTATGCGTGCAGATTTTTTTTTCTCCTTCTAACTCTCTTTTAATTATTTTTTCGGCCTGCCGCTCGCCCCTGCAGTTTGCTCGACCAAAATACTTTTTACTTTTTTTATCCTCCCTGAGGAGCTTTGTATGGACAAAAAACTACTTTTTCAAAAAATGTTTAAAATCAGTTTTTAAACCTCATTAGAACCAAAATTGGTTACTTAAAAAGAAAAGTATGAACTGACTTTCAAATTTTAAAATTCATTTTATTCATTTTTTGTCCGGGCTAGGGACTAAAAAATTATATTTGAGATATGAATTCGAATATAGTTAAAGATATGAATTCTTTTTGCAAGTACTTAAAGAGATTGATCTATGAAATTGATTTATTAAGTATTTCTTCTAGTCAAATAAAAATATCTAAGAATATATAAAATAAGTATGTTTGGCTCTAAAAACGATTTTATTAGAAAAAAGAAAAGCTGTCACAACATTGGTTTTCGAACGGATACCGTAATTCGAACACTTTCGTATTTTATAAAAAAAAATTAATAAAGCCGGACTGCTTCATATGCAGGTGAATCTTTTCCATTTCCTTAGTTCCAAACTTAAAAAACTTGCGCTCCTAAAATTGGAGTTTATTTCAAAGAAGGTAAAATAAAAGTAGTAAAATAAATATTAATAAATTCTATAAATATTAGACTTAGTTGTTTATTTTATTATGTTTTTATAAAAAAGTTGGATATTCGATTATAGGTTCCGCTTGGTGACATCTGAGATCAATTTACGAACGCTTTTATAGAGTATTTTTTTTTACTTTTAAATGAAATATGTTAATTAAATTATCTTCTATACATCTTGGTTTGTTGTAGAAAAACTGAAACTGAAAGGATGAAATGGAACATGATAGAAAGAAGTAAAAATATGTATAAATAACGAAAGGAAAAAAGCTGAGCTTGAAGGTTACCTTGTCGCGGTATAACGTGTATACTTGCCGTCTCATGTCTCGTCGACCCGACAGGCATACTTTAACCTCTTACGTAGAGTGTTCGAAAACTGATTCTGCGTGTGTTCGAACATCGTTCCAACCTCTCATAGAGGCGTTCGAATATCTCCTACAGTTTTCTCTTTATTAATTTATTTTTAATTAAATTCTATATGTTTTTAAACTTTTTTTTAATAAAATTTTAGATAAAGCATTATTTAATAATATAGAAATTTTTTTTAATTATTTTATCAAATATTTTTGTGAATAGGAAGTTTATCAGACGCCGTGAACCTCAAAGTGCCAAAGACCGGTGCCGTGGCGGAAAAAATTTTCTGTAACATGAGAATAGCTACACCAATTTTCAAAGAAATTTTTTTTATACCAACGGTGTATGGAAAGTAAAGGAAGCAATCATCAATCCTTTTTTCAATATAGAATATATATGAAAATTCTTTTATTAAAATTTTTTCTGTATATTCAGTAACATAGAATCTAGTGTTAAAAATATATTCGAAATAGTAAATCAATTTCAAAGCAATTCATTAAAAGTACTTGTACATTGAAAAAAAACTAAATCTTGATTATTAGTGTTGAATAAAGGAGGTTATAAAGAATATATATATATTAAAAATTTCAATAATAACTGAAATATGAAAATTTTTTGTTAAAATTTCTTGAATAATTATTCGGTTATTTAAAAAAAATGTAAGCTTTAAAAATTACGTTGTTATTACTTCATAAAGTATATACATAAATATTGGAACAACTAATTAAATTTATGCAACAAATATTAAATGTTGATTTTATATCGGCAAATTGAGATATAAATAATAAGTGAAAAGAAATAAGTATATTTCTCTAAATATGAGTGACATAATAATTAAAAAAAAAGCTTATCTTATTCCGAGTGCACTTACTGCAAAGAATAATTGTAAGCAGATAGACACATAATGCGGAGATTCGAGTAAAGTTTGTAAAGATAAGAAGTGTTTGTGAAGCTACTGTGAGAAAATAACTTTGCCTTATACTGTCGTTGTGCAAGTTACCTGTGTTTGACATCAAGTAAAGAAAAGCTAGTGTTTCGAATGGAATAAGTATAGAATTTTACTTGAAAGAGAGAAATTTTTAGAAAAATGTACAAAAATTTAGTTCCAACTAGACTAAATTTTCTCATGAATATGATTAAATGAATTCAACCGATTATTTAAATGCATTTTATAAAATCGATCAAAGTAAAATACAGAACTAATTATAGTAAGATAAGCGATCGATTTTCATTAATAATTTCTAAATGATGTATTTATATTTCAATGTGCGAAATATCAATTAATACTTCACTATAATATGCAGATGAATGAGAGTATCTCAACGAAGAGATCAAAGTAATCATTTATAGCGATGTAAGTTATTGGCATTGCATTTAAATTTGATTGTATGCATTAAATATTTGAAAACACATTATCGATGTAAATAAATGATATGCAATGAAATACATGTGATATTTTTAGGAAATAGCTGGTTTATATGAGTAAAACGGTAAAAGCAAATACTTTCAATTAATTTTTAATACGTATAGCATTTGTTGGTAGTTTTATTGCTGAATAAAGAATTATCACAAATGAAACTTTATAAAATATTTTATATAATCATTATATAAATTGCATTTATACATGGTTCCTCGAGGATCGACAACACTCTATATCTTTTGCAAACAACTAACCAATAATATTGCGTAGCACTTGTTAAATGTAGTAAACCTGCGCAATATGTATCTGGTCGATGTCACTGCACAACAGAAAAAAACAAGCTTCATGTAAGTTATATTAATTGTTTCTCCGACAGTACATACAGAATTATACAAATAAGTAACTATGAAATAGTACAAAAATTGACTGATTTGAACTACCTATAAGGAATATTTGTTTCAAACAACTAAATATCTCATTAAATCAAGCATTGCTTGATTACTTGACTAAGCGCAATGTTGAATGAACCACAAATATTAGTCAGGAAGTTTACATAATAAAACATTCAATTGTAATCATCAAATGGTATAAAACGCCAAGCTCTCGACCAAATGCGAATTAGAAAAGCGTTTGTCTGCACAGCTGTATTACACTCGTATTGAATTTCCACGTGCAAAGTTAGACGATCCTCGTGCGGTTTTCTATACCGCAGCTGCCAGCCTTTATATATACCGTCGATCGGTTTCTTTGCTCTTTGCGGGTGTCGGGTGTCAGGTAGCAGCAGCAGCAGCAACAGCAGGAACTGCAATAATACAAGCTCGCAGTAAAGCTCGGGGACGCGCGAGGCACTGGCGTTTTGCGCCGGCACTAGTCTACTAGCTTCTCTCTCTCTCTCCCTCGTCCACTCGTCCGCACTCGCGTCCGCTGCTGTTAATTTCCTCGCGGAAACTCTCTTGCGCTAGCAGCAGCAGCAGCAGCAGCTCCTTCTTCCTCATTTGTGCTTTTCTCTCTGCAGCTCTACGCGAGGGGAGAGAGAGAGCGAGAGAAAGACACAGTACAGCAGCTGGAGCGCTCCTCAAAAGAAATAAAAGTCCAGGAGCAGCCGAGGAGGACGAGGTCCGTCGCTCCCTTGTCTATACTCTCGCCTCGCTCCTTTGTGCAGTAGAGCGGCCATATCCCCTCTCTTTCGGGGCGCACTTTTATCGTCTTCCCCCCTCGCGTCGATCCCCAGGAATCTTGGGGTCCTCTGTCGCTGCAGCTTACTTTCCGCCGCGACCTCGTCTTCGCGCACTCGTCCTCTCCTCTCTTTTACGTCAATTCCTCTTTTTGCCCTTTGGCCTCGGCGCGCGCGCCATCGGTTCCGCTCGCTTCTCCGCCAAGGATCAAAGTTTCTCTCTCTTTCCCTTTTTCGCAGCAGCTGACTCCTCCCACCCCCCCAGGCTCGTTTTGCCATCTCAGTGGCGGTGGAGGTGGTGGTGCCGGCGCGATATGAAAGTGCCCGAACAGTTGCAGAAATAAACAGCTGGCTGGCCGGGGCCGTTCGGGCCACGGGTCTACATCACGATGCTCGTAAACGTCGATAAAAGCGAAGGGGCCTCGTCGGCGACCGTTATCGCGAGCGCAGGTGCACGACAAGGACGGCATAGCGGGACTCCGCCATTGCCGCCGGTCGGCTGGATGAAAAGTTTTACTATCGCTCCGCGCCCGACAATGCTTTCTACTCCCTTCTGCTGCTGCTGCTCCTCCTCGCCGCGCTTCCTTCTCTCATTTTCGACAGGCTGTGCGCGCGTATTGTTGACGACTGCTGTTGCTTTTGCTGCTGTGTTGTGCTACTGCTTCTCTTTCTCTCTCTCTCTCTCTCTCTCTGTGTGTGTAATGTGCGAAGAGACAAGAGCTTCGGGTGCAGAGAGAGAGGCGCTCGGAAGGGTTGGCGGCGAAATGGATCCCATGTCTGCGTGTTTGTGTGTGTGTGTCTATATAAGATGTGCGCGGATGACGATGATGGAGATTCGGCACGTGCTCATTGTCATGCGGCTCGCGGCGGCGGCGGCCGCGCGGATTTCGGAGTATACTGCTCTTGGGGAATAAGTTTTAATGCGAAACTTGGGATATTGTTGGAAGAGATAAAGTAGTGATTGTGTAGTGCTCTTGTATACTTGAAGTTTATATGACAGGCCGAGGCGATTGCTAGCGAGTCGCGTGCACTTTTTGGCTCTATCTATCCTATGTGTGTATATGATATAATGTGTGTGTGTGCGTCTGGATTGTCTTGGGCTCGCGTATTGCGGCGCAGTCCGACGCCAGTTAGCCGAACTTTGTGCCCTGTGTGTACACGCAGAAATGTGTGTATGAATTTCCGCGAGAGCGATTTTTCAAACTTTCGCATTTCGACGCGCAGTTTCATGCCAACTACTCCATTCGTAACGTGGGAATTTCGTAACCTGTAGTACGTCGAATGAATTTGTGGCGGTAACTTTTCGCTACCGGGGAACAAGCCTAATTAGTTTTTGATATATACCTAGTCGTCATTTACTTGGACTGGCTCTACTGGGTTTGAAAATTTAAAACTTGTACAGTGTAGATTATGCCATTGGTCAAAGAGAATTAAAGATAAATCGTTACGCAACAAGATGAAATAAATAACGTTATAGTGCTCGTGAACCTTATTTTAAAGTAGCGGTAAAAATTTTTTACACCATTGGATTGCATTTGTGAATACCATCTAATTTACGACCTACACACGTAGATTATTCGAGTTTTCTATTCTAAAAAAGTATTCGTTAACGTGCAGAGTATGTCCTTCATTTTATTTCATTTCAGATTATTCTTTCTTATATATTGTTCAACTTTTATTTTTTTTATTAAATCAGTGATTTAAATTAAATCAAGTTCAATCCAATTCATCTAAATAAAAATTGAGTATTAAATGTGATCGAAATCAATACTTTATTCGAGACTTGACTGCAATATTTCTTGTATTATTTTCTGAATTACAGAAAAATGTCGTCAAAGTAATATTTTATGTATATTTAAGTATTAACTTTGTCTGTGAATTTTAAATCATGAATCTTGTTGTTATATGTTTACATTTTCGATTTTGATTTTGAAACACCGCATCTATCAACGCCATCTGTCAATAACCGCGTATTTATAAATTAAAATACATGGACTATATATAGGTACATCAGCTGAAATAGCTTTACATAAATCTATTGTAATTTATTTTAACAAAGTATTATATATTTCTAGTATGTTATTACAAATCCTGAAAATGACCCATTTCTCGTTGATGGCGTAATTAAATCAAGTATCGTAGTTTTATTTGCCATCAAAATATGAAATAACCATGCCATGAAACCTGCAATTACAGCTACTAAATATTATAATTATGCGAAAAGCAGAGAATCCACAATTCCCAAATTTATTGTCCTGACATATCAATAAATGATTATTTACGCTTTTGGTGATAATATTTTAGTTTTGAAAAAAGTATCGAAGCTTATACAATTCGGTCATTGTAAAAAATCATGTCTATTTTCGCACTTGTGCTTACTACGCCATTCCAGGGGCGTTCTCCATTCCCTTTCACCCTCTTCTCCTTTTCCGCTTTGCATACGTACTCTCAGGACGGTTACGATATAACGTTTGGATCGTGCATGGACATAAGCGAGGAGCGTACAAGGTCTGCTGCTGGTAGTACACGCCCGGAAACTCGAGGATAGAGAAGCAGCAGCAGCACTAGCAGCACCAGCAGCAGCTCGACCCCCCCAAGGGTTCAATAGAAAAATAAGGAGGCGCATACTGGAGTCTTTTATCGGCAACGGACCACTGCTCCGAGGCTCTCCCTTTCTTTCTGAATATCTTTTGCCAACTTTTGCGAAAAGAAACGACTTTCTCTCTCTCTCTCTCTCCCACTGTATACACGCGTGTGCATCGACGTTGGATCTCGAAAAATATTTATACATCTTTTGCGCCTTTTATGTTTGTTCTTATATTTTTGCATAATGGACTTTTATGTTTTATGTATGGGCTGATGCAGATGAAGCGCGAGAACGCATTAAAATCGAAATTCTATTATTCAAAACATTTAGCGAGATGATTATACGCGCACCTTTTTTCAAAATTATATATCCTTTTTGTACCGTGCAGCACTTATTTTTCCTTTCCCCCCACGGGCTTTTGCAACGCGCGATACGAAAGTACATAATTGTCAAATGGATAAAGCTGAAGCTAGTTCGTGAAAAAGCAAGTGTACGCGGACGCCTGCTCGTGACTATTTTATTTGCGCGAAATTGCACATTTTAATCTCTGGAATAGTTCGCATTTTACCGCATTAATTTGACAGCAACTGAAACACTTTCATATATACGAAATAATCTCTAAACGCAATTTTAATTTACGTAGAGGCAAAATACCTACAGCAATTTGGATTATTACTCACTGCAATTTTTCTACAAATAATAATAATACGTTACATTAAAGATTTTCTATATTACCGGAAGCGTATTGATTATTTATTTATAAAATTAATTATACATATAGCAAGAGGGTTTTTTGTTTCTCTAAGTGATATTTTTTAATTAGTGAGTGGAATTAATAATAAAAACGAGCTGTCCGATTTTCATAAATCATATGATTTTGATGTAGGGCGTTTAGAGATTATTTCGTAGTTTTACGTATAGATGATCGCGAAACATTTCTCATCCTAACGAGCCGTGTCGCATAAGATTTATGACGTAACACAGGAATAAAGCCTTTAGTCGACAGAATAAGCGTATTATCGACTACGATTTTACACAAAAATTGCCTCAAATACTACGATATATTTGTCGCGTAATTCACCAACACTTTTTTATGTTCTTAAATATCTAAATTATGAAATAATTTTATTCTTTTGACTTATAGCTCTTATCTACATTTTATAAGGAATTACACATATAGGGAAAGCAAGAAGATGATGGAACTATTAAGAAAAACAGTTGAGCTAAATATTAAATGATAAATATAAAATAATGTTTTATAAATTTTAACTTCTATTATAATAAAATATAAAAATATATATCTACCTAAAACAAAACATATAATTGTTTTGATAAAACAAACAGTATTTATTGTTCAACTAAATTTTACTTCCACAATGCAAAAAAAAAATTTGAAAAGTACATTTTTAAGTTCGTTTACATTGTACAATACAAAACTCCGTACATTAAATAAAAAAAAAATGAGAAATAATGTACATATACTAATTACTTTTAAGGTAAAGACATAAGGTACTCTATTGAAATCGGCAAAGAATTAACTTTATATTTTTCTCTTTTTCTCCTCAAACATTCTTTTTTATACTACGCCATCTATTACCCCCTTTCACTCAGCTGCGTTTTCTCACGCCTACAACCATCAACGCTCCCGTTCTTTGTTTCTTTGAAACCTCTTAATGTCTCTATTCTTCCTTTCATGCTTTTATTTTACCCAAGTTTTATAAGCAATTAATTATATAGTTTATACCGCTGCTTTATACCGGAATTATATTAACTGCCTATACTACCGTAATATAAACATGCAATTAGCGAAAAAATGTTGAATGCACTCAATCAATGGCAGAAGCTCCGCGGATGTTCAATAGTGCAGCGCATTAAGATCAAGCACCATAGTAAATTAGGTAGAGAGCCGTTGTGACAAAGCCGTTCCTGAGCCGATGATCTGTGCCTTAACGATGGTACTGATCAATGCAATGCCGGAAACACTGCCGTCCCAGTTGCTGTATATACATACAGCAACTACTTAATATTGCACAACAATTAAATACTTATGCCCGCAGATCAGGCTATTAGACACACAAGATACAACATGAAAACTTTTCAATAATTCAGCCCGACTCAATCTAAATATTGAACATTGAAATTAGTTTATAATGTCAACAATAAGCATTTGTGCAAAGATCGTTTTTATAGGAATTATTTGGTATAAATATAGTTCTAAGTATTATCAAGTTCTGGGTCAATACTCGGTGCAACAAACATTTCTCACTTTGCAAATAAAACAGAAATATTAGTGAATATTTCATATTTTTTGTTATATCAGAAATATTTAAATTGATGAAATAAAGAAAAATGGTAAATTACATGCAATAGTCGTGTTTATTTGCGAGTTCGATGAAATAGCTCAGCCGAGCGTCGATAGGAATTTGCGTCGGATTTAATGCTCATTTGGTTGAAATAAACGTGAAAACAAGAGAAGAAGTATAGAGATATAACTAAAACAAATTGCGTAATGGATGTAAACTTATCTCGCTAAAAATCTCAACTATTTTTATTACAAAAATGTGTAATATTCGGAATAAATTCATTATAAAAAATGATTTTTCTTATTATATTAGAAAATACTGTAAAAAATTTTTTAATAGTAATATTGAGTTTTCTTGATAACCGTTTATTACATAAATAAAATGTATTTATGTTTATTATATAATGTGTTAAGGTTGTTTCCCTCCTATCTTAATACCAAGTTAAACGATTTAGTAATGAAAAAACTATAATTCTTAACCAATTTTAACGAACCGAAGTTTGTTTTTTGCACCACGAAAGATTATAATTATTCACTATATTAACATTTTTATAAGCCCATCATTTTATGAAACAATTGATAATATTTATTTTTAAATATTAGATTTTTTTTTATATGTATAAAAGAAATGTTTCAATTAATTAAAAAAAATCTAAAATGGTAAATAAATAAATTTTTTGTGGTGCATAAGACAAACTTTGGTTTATTGAAATCGATAAAGAATTATATTTTAAGATAGGAGGGAAATAACTATCTTAAAACTTTTATTTTTTGAATGTAAATATACTTAAAATTTATAAAAATTTTATCTGACTACAGAAATTATGTCTAGTCCAATAAGCTTTACTTAATAAATAAACTTATAAGGTCAATAGCATCGCGAAAACCTGTTCTAAATATAATAAATTTTGTATAGATTTAAAACTTAGTTGATAGTTTGTCTCTGTATAAGTCTGCATTATAACTAATCGATATGATATATTCTCTCTTTGCAAAGTATATATATAAGCTACACTTTTTGTTAAACTAACAAAGTTTAACAAAGTTCAAACAAAGTTAGAATTTAATTTATTAGTTAAAGAAAAGAATTCTTCGCTTTGAGTTGGAACGAATTTTTCTTCAACTTGAAAATGCTGCTTCTTTTGGGTCATCGACTTTTACGATATTACATACACTTATCGATTTAAAGTTCTGAAAAATTCTGAAACACAATAACTATATATCATACACTGCACATTCATGCTGCTGTTATCAAATGACATTTTTTAATTTATTATAGATACAGCTCAAATTTATATTGTTTTGAAGTTGAATATCGTTGTATTAACAGAAATGTATACTTACTGTGCAATGATATGAATTGTATGTGCCGAGTACGTGTGTTCTTAGTTCTGTATGCAAAGTTCTCGTATTTCTAAGCATACTCAAACCCTAAAGCAAATGTTCGTACGTGTACATACATATCCAAATGTGAGTATTGATATGCGTCTAACATAAAATAAATTAAGGAAGTGCTAAAGTGAATTAAAATTTTAAATTTCCCGCTCTACATTTTACGGACCAAAAAGTAAATTATTTGTATTAATTAAAAAATTCTTTAAATTATACAAATCCCGATTACAGGTGCACTTCGTCTTTAAATTATCTATCATTTGGCAAAGTTTCAAGTGAATGTCTAAATGAGCGAATTTTTGAAGGTGTCATGAAAATATCCACTTGAAATATTTCCAGATTATAGATGATTCATTGACCAAGTTATAAATCGGTGTCGGGTAGAGAATTTAAATAAATACAGCCACTTGAATATTCCATCTATCTCTTTATTATATAAATGAGAGAACACACTCCGTGGCGTACCGACATGTGCTCGCTCCTACGGCGTGCCGACGACTGCCTTGTAGGCATACAATATTCTGGAACGTCGCACTCTCATACACATGTTTACAAATATAGAGCGTCGCACTTATATAATATTTGGAACTACTACATATTTATTTAGTTATAACAAATTATTCAGAATCCTGTCGGTAAAACAGTTTAGTGGTGATAATGGTAGGACTTTAACACCCTGTTAAGGTATTTCCAACGTCTGACTAGTCGTGCAAAAGTTATAATAGACAAATGTTGAATAAAAAAAATAAACTTTTCAAATAAAAAAGTGATTTCTGAATTATGTACTTAAGAAAATATATTATGTTAAATAAGACGTATAGATTAAAGAAAGCTATCTTTACTTCTATATATAATTATATTATTTAAACTAATATCTTTTTGGAACTCTTTTAAACTGCCATTGCAGTGAAAAACCTTATTCTATAAAATTATCAATATGGAAGTAACTTTATTTCTCCAAATTTGTATTGATGATCATGATTTTAGAACTATGTGACTTTTGTTTTGCATTTATTTTATTGAAGTTGAATGCTTCGCTCGACGCATAAAGTAGTGCAGTGTAAGTTTTAAAAACCCTGCCCCTGGTAGAACATTGACGAGTTCGGCTGGTTTTATATCCAGCCGTTAGCCAGTTTCGACTATCCAACATTTAGAGTTTCAAATCGTCAAATGCTCGGTAATGACCAGTCAAGACTAAACGTCAAAAGTAAACAAGAGTCGAGAGTAGCTTTTTTAAGCATAACCTCAATATTTTATGCATTAAACGCCAAATTTTTAAGTTTAATATATCAAATTAAATATGGTAATATACATATTTATCTGACCAATAATATTTATTTATATTATTAGATATCAATATATCAGCTTAAAATGGAATAAATTATAATTAATCAGCAAATATATCATTTTAAAATAGCCGAGTCCTTAGCCAGTTTGCGTTTCAAAACTGTGGCGAAATAGACAGGGTTATTCGTCTGCTAGACGGGTAAGCTCGGTTAAAAACTCGCGTATATAATCGGTAATGGCTAGTGGCTAGTCATCAACTCGGCTAAATTTCTACCAGGGGCGCTTCTATTTTAAATACAATAATCATATATGTATATAGTGATGTACTTTATACACATGTACTTTAATTCAAGATTTTTATTGAATGCAGGTTATAGTTTTTCGAAATGTAGAGCATATTAGCCGTGTACAGAGATTTGGTGGAGTAATTACGCTCTTTGATCATTGTATCGCTTGAGACGAAATAGATCATGCACCTATGAGAATTAACCAAATATAATCAGATACGGTTGATCAATTGTCTATATACCGTATCACAGTTTATATTCAAATCTGGCATAGATGATATATGGTTTGTAAGGATAGATTTCCAGGTAGGATTCGACATGTGAACTTTTTGTGATTCTTGGGCGCAGAGCAAAGAAAAATAGAAGACTCGTTCCGGATTGATCGAGACTAAAGAATATATTTTCTATCATATTCGACTATTACAAAAGTTGAAAAGAACGAATGGAAAAAAGTTAAATAATAGAGCAAAAAATAAAGCTGGAAACGAAATGCGACGAAAGCTAAGAAAATAGAGGGAAGAGGAAATGAAAGGAATGGGGGAAAGGGAAAAAACAAAGAGATCGTTTTTAGGGTAGCGAATCTTGTGGACTGCGCGAGGCAAGCCATCGACGAGTTTGTCCAGGAGGATGCGAGGCCATGCGATGCATATAAATGTCTTCGATCGGCACTGGCAGCAAAGAGAGAAAGAGAAAGAGAGGGAGAGAGAGAGGGGGCGGAGGGTGGAGCAGCGTAGTGTACAGACGACGCCGAAGGGATGACGCATATCCAGGACGAAGCGAGGAAGGGAGAGCGAAAAAGAAAGAGGCAGAGCTCCTTTAGAGATCGAATGGGGGAAACAATCTCGCTTACCGATGATTTGATTTCGCGCAATTTTTCGCCCGGGAATTCGAGGATCTCCTTTCTACGCTGACGATTTTTTTACGCTGACGCAGGGATTTCTCCGTTTCCAAGAGCGCGCGCAGACAGAGGAGCGGGACTCTTTCATTATCCTCATTAATGGATTGGCTTTTTCAACCAAAGATAAGAGGATATGTCTCGATTCGCCGCTTTTAATCTTATTCATTTCCGCGGGGAAGAATAATTCAGTCCATACGATAGATTGGAATGGGAATTGCTCTGCGTGGGCAGAGTGTGATGATTTATTAGTGCCCTGTATTGTGCGTGGAATAGGAAAGTATACGTAGGAGTCGATACTTATTATAGTAAAATCTTTATCAGTCTGACATGGGAGAGTAAAAATATATGTATTACTTGGGAAAACTTTTGGATGATATTTGTTTTCTTGGAAGTGCAATTCTTGAGGATTCGCGAATATAGATGTCTCTCAAAACTAATTTATTTTATTACTACTACTTACTCAAATTTATTCCTATTTATGTATTCGTGTACTTTCGAAACAAGTTAAAATAATACTTTTTCTACTGCCTTATTATACTAGTCAATGAAGTTCACTTGTTCTAATAGAGTGTATTAAAATGCATTAAGGCAGGTAGTATAAACTTACTTAATTTGATATTTGATTGTGTTTTTACATTGAGTCAATTTAAAATTAATTAACTATTTATTATTTACGTTTGAAAATGTACTTACATTATAGAGACTAAGCACTGTCATAAGTATAATTATGCACCTCATGTATATTTTTTCATTAAATAAAATATGTAATTAAATTTAATAAAAAATAAAAATTAAATTAAATTTCAAGGGATTAAAAAAAATCCTGGACTAAACCTCAACATTTCAATTTCATACTACTTTGTATAGTCATTATGTAAAAAGCGTGGCTGTAACTAAAAAAGAAAAAGGTTGTGGTTTAATAAATTAAAATCGATTTTATATAGATAAAATCGAAACTGTCAAAAACTAAATAAACTATTTATGCGGAGCCATTGTTTTACTGCAGTGTAGTTGTTTTAAACAAATACTTTCATTGACTGTTGAAGTTGTTACTTAAAATTAACAAACATGTTTTTTTTTTATCTTTTCTTATGTATATACGGATGAACAATGATAAAAATTTTAGACGCTGCATTCGATCCATATCATTATCCATGAATCGATCCTTCCCCTCTTCGTATATAATGTCACACTTTATCAGCAAGTATTACAAAGCTCAATTTATGTAATTGATGCATTGCTATAAGTTTATATTTACGAATGATTTATAGCTGTTACGGTATATTTAGAAATGAAATAAATATTATTATAAAAGCAAATAAATAAAGATTCGCATTAGTGGCATTTGTCATTGATGACATTTGAACTACAACCTGGCTACGTGAATTATATATAGGCACATAAATTATCGAAACATTACTATTCCTTCGCCCCAAATATCTATATATTTCTTATATAAAGGACATCAATATAATAATCAATTCATGATATGTATCGCACTAAGGTTATTCTAATACGTATCGTTATGCAATCTCTTTTTGATTACTTAGACTAAAACATATATATATATACCTAACCTTTTTTACTGTAAACTTGGATGATCCCAAGCTATATACAGATTACTACCAAGCCATATTCGCTTGACATACATAATTCGGTAATTGAGCAAAAGCAAAGAATAATTTAGCTTAAAAGAAGGAAATTGAGTTAAAAGGACGGTATAGAAGATAGAGAGAGTTTCACATGAAACATGTATACGCGGGGATCGTAACAATGCAGTAGAAAAGGTTAGAAACGAAGGGGCGGATAAAAGGTGTGGAAGGGGGGTAGGTGGGGAAAGAGGAGGAAAGAAATAGAGGCGGCCATGGTACATTAGATTTGACATCCACAGGTCTCGAGCTCGAACATGCAGGACGTGACGCTAGTCAACGTGCTGAGGAACCACACTGGGAAGTACAAATGCGAGGTATCCGAGGACGCCCCGGTTTACGACACCAAGCTCCAGGAGGCTGAGGTCCTTGTTGTCGGTGAGATACGAGATCAGAATTTCTCCCATTCGATGAATTTAAAGTTTCCCGCACCCGACACCCGCTTATTCCTTCTCCTTCTCCTCCTTCCCACTCCCCATTTTCATCCTTTTTTTATGTACCGCCGCCCTTTCCCAAAACACTTTTCTTACAATCGCCCAACCCGTCTTATCGATTGTCCGAAAATTCTATGTCTTTTCCACTGTTACCACTCCTCTTCACTCATCAAACATCCGCCTCGGATATAGAAATCTTTAAATTCCACACTGTTATATCTATTGAATAAAGAAGCATGCATCGAGTATAATTTGCTTGCATGATCCTTAATTAAAAGTATATATCGTATAGCGAGACGCATTTAACGGTTTAAGCGCCAGAATGGAAGAAGTTTTTAAAGTTGATCGCCACTTACCTATTGCTATTATATGTTACCTCGCGCTTAGCATTTGAAGATTCTCGACCTGCAAAGCTGTTTCAATAACAACAATTTTTCCATTACAGGCGTTTAAACTTTTAATTACGCAACTTTTTGCCCCGCTCCATCCCCCGATAGTAAATAGTAGGGTAGAGAGCAAAGCCAAAGTGTAATGATAAAATGTGTGCTTTTCCATCAAGCGCAGCATTTAATAAAGTAACGTTTCACCAATCTCCGCACTACAGTTCGTATAAGTTTGAAGTTGGAATTTACTTTCTGATTCTCATCTAGAAAAAGCTCGGTTCAAGCATTACTTTCGAGGCAAAGTTGAAATCTCGCTTTAACTTTAAGGTTTCATTTCACAAATGTAGCCAAGGTAAAGCTAAAGCACTCACGGTTAAAATGTCCAGCTATATACATGTATATATATGCATGCACACCCGCTTATACATATATCTCATCGGACTGGGCGATGAGAGCGGGATGAAATGAAGAGAACTTATTCGCTTCATTGAATCACTTTGGTAGCTTATTAAACTATTTACTCGGTGATGGAGGGGGGAGGGGGGAAGCGGGGAGCGGGGCGAGCGATAAAAAAAAATAAAGAAAAATAAACCCTCGAGCAGAAAGAATTAATGTAGCCGTTGTTATGATGAGCAGATGTCCCAGAAACGGAGCCGAGAATCTCAGTCGACAGGCAGCACTTACCAGCCGGCGAAACACTCTATGCGAATTGCACGTCGGGCGCCTCTCGGCCCGCCCCCAACATTACGTGGACCCTCAACGGAGCGCCCGTAAGTATCACCTCACCTCCGCACACCCGCACCTCGCCTATACTCGCCTCCCAAAGACTACGTGACCTTACTGGATGATTAAAGTTGCTCAGAACTCCTGCGCTCGGTCCCGCTATAGCTCCCACATTCTCCCACTCCCTCCCCCTTGGCTTCTTTCTTCCGCTGCTGCACTTTTCTCTCTTCTTCCTCTCATTTTTTTTTTCTGCTTCCCTTAGACTCTCTCTCCATTCTCCTTTCTTCTCTACGCCTCGGATCGTCGCGCGCGCGCACTACTCTAATGTATTTGTAGACTGCTTCCACTCAAAATCTACACACTTTCTCCGGCCGTCGAGAGACAACTCTCGCGCGCTTAAAGTCAATTGTTATTTCCGGGCCCCGGGTCTATAAATCCCTTTATTTATAGACCAATCCTTTTTTTTTTACTTTAGTTCTGCGCGCCTGTATTTTTAACGGTATTTTCCATTCAATAACCCTCTCCCCCGAGTATTGTCTATTCTGTAAAATGCACACAGCTGTATGTATATATATACGTGCAGCTTTTTGCGACCATTCATTTGGAGAAATCGAAATAAAGCGCGCTTTCATTCCCAAACCAAAATCCTTCCGCTTGATTGTGAATTTTATCTTTAAACATTGCTGCAGCCCAATAGACATTAATTTTTTCTTATCCCAGCTCTTTTCCATTTTTAATAAAGCTCATATTTGATGTACTGTATACCAAATTAACTCGATATAAAATTAATCACGAAAAAGAAAGAGGGCAATAGCAATTTCGTTGAAATTTTGCGAAGAAGCGCAAGAATCTATGTGATTAAGTGCGCTCGAGTTAGGGGCGGAGTCTTGAAACTCTCTCAAACGGTATTGCACGATTAGCGAATGACCCGTTAGCTGTTTAATTGAAATAATTGCGCTGAATCGCTATGGCTAAATACTATATCAAAAGAAAAGAGTTTCTAATTAACTTAAGTATATAAGTCTTGTTGGTAAGTAAAAGGAATATCCTGGAAAATAAAAATATAATCTTGTAAGGTAAATATTGTTTGTATTTGTTATGTTCGATTAGGATCAAACCCAAAATATATTAATCGGATTTCTACGGCGTAATATTACAGTGTATTAAACTTCAATACTAAGCGATTGAGCTCATATTGAAGGAAGATGAAAAAATATTGAGTTTTACAGTTCGTATAATACCTCATTTTTATTAAAAGCTCCGTTTTAATTTGCATGAAATCTTCACAATAATAAATTGAATAAAATCAATAGTATTCTATAACATAAATATTCAAATAATATTTGAATGTGTAAATCTATTTTTCAGGATCCCTAAATATTCAGTTTCATTTTTATATCAATACTAGCAATTAATATATACCGATGTTGTTTTCCAAAAATTGTAATAACTCAATGTATATTATTAGATTACATTTTACTATAGGAAGTTAATCTGAGAATTGATAAAACTTTCTTATTTCCGGCATAATCGCGCTTAACAAAGAATAGTTGGCGTCATTCACTTTGATATTGGATTATCATAATTAGTCGATTCATCATCGCAAAGACAAAGCTGATCTCTCTTTTCCCGAAGCCCGAAGCGTCCGCATTCAGCGAAATCCCGTTAAAAGATCCGCTCCGGCAGAAAAAAATGAGTGGAAATTTGAATATCAATAAGGTTAAGACGTTATTACGAGTGCAGGCAGGGCTGCGAAACGACGCAGTTCCAATGGAGCGAAATAAAAAGTATAAAGTCGCTCACACTCGGTCGGTCGGTCGGTCGGTCGGTCGAGAGCCAAGCGTTAGCCTCTCTCTCTCTCTCTGTCTCTCTCCGGTTCGCTTCTTTTCGGGACGCCCTCTTCGCGGCATTTTCATTGAAATTTATTTTCCGGCCCGCTTTTCCTCTCCCCTGCTATACCTCTCCTCGCTTTTTCTCTCTTTTCGCGGCACTCGCTGGTTGGCGTGTCCGCCGAGTTCCACGCTTATCGATCCGTGCAGTAGCTTCGGGCTGTTGCTGCCACTGCTGCTGCTGCTGCTCTCCGTTTCTTCCCGTCCACTCGATTAAGCTTTCGAGGAGTCCGTTGCTACCGTCGCCGTCGCCGCCGCCGCCACGCGCATCGCTGCACATGAGAAACACGCGGAATGCAGAGGACCGATCATCCCGCGGGAACAGCTCCTTCACGCGGATGTTTATGTGTTTGCAGCGAGCGAGTGCGCTGCTGCTGCTGCTGCCTGCGCACACGCCATGTCAACTTGCAGATCAACCGCACTTATTTGCACTCCCTCTTTCCAACGCGAAATTCCATCCCAGGCTAGCGAGCCAGCAGCAGCAGCGGCGACGGCAGCGATGGCAGCGACGCGCGCTCTCTTTTCCTATCTATTTACCCGATCCCTATACCTATACATCTCCTACTTCTCCTCGTTCTCCTTCTCCTCTGCTCTCTCTCTCTCTCTCTCTCTCTCTCTCTCTCTCTCTCTCTCTCTCGTCTCGATTCCTATCTCTTCTTTTATTTCCTTCCTTCTTTTATCACTTCTGCTCGGAGTTCGATCGACTATTCCGATCTTGCAAAATGTAGATGATGCTTCTGCTTTTTTTTTTCTTTCTTTTTTCCCCTTCGCTACGCTTACAGCGGAGAGACTTTTCTCGGGGCTGATTTATGAAAATCAAGGTTGACTGGAGAACGAAAGTGAGAATTACATTCTCTACTTGCAATGACAAAATATCAGAGCCAAGAGGATGAAACGGTGTCGAAGCGTTTTATTAAAAGAAATTCAACGTTTTTTTTTCTCAAACAGAATGAATTTCTAGAATTTCAATTTTTTATATCTGCCTAGTGATATATATCAATCCTTTTATAAAAATAAAAGCATCTTGTAGCTGTGCCTTCATTGAAATTAACAGTTGCAACAGAAAAAAAAAACACGTTTATCATGAGATATTTGGAAGATGCATTATATCATGAGAATTCTCCTTATCTTTAATATATACACACGTATATATTTATTTGTGGCAAGCTAACGATTGTCGTTTCTGCATAATTTTAAGTATTTTGTAAAGCTCGCTTGAGACCCCCTTAAGCTTGAGGATCCGCGCGCTAAAGGTTTCGACTCCAGTTTGGTATTCGAATCCGTTCAAATTTGCAGACCCTTTCGAGTTCTACCTTAGTTTAAATGGGAATCGAAATTCTAGAGCGCCCCAGAACTCAAATAAGCTCAATTTGCAGATGCTTATATAAACTATAATAAAAACGCATATCCTCAAATGCTCAAATATTTGAACAAGTAACTATTTTAACACAAATCAAGCTCGCGCTGTGCGGTAAACAACTTTCCGCGAATTATCATCTTTACACACAGTGAGATTCCACGAAATATAAGCGAGAATAAATTATTACAATGGAAATGCGTAATTATACAGCTCGACATTTGGAATGAATATTTATTCGAATAGGGAAAAACAACGTAGTCGCAGAAATCATGAGAAAGAACTATTTTTCGGATAGAATTAACTTTTCCTTAAAAGTCCCGTAGTAGTTTGCAAGTTATTTTGTCCGGAATGTTAAAAGGAATGAAATCAGTAGATAAAATCTAAGTTTAGTCAGGCAACGCACGTGTGTTCGCATATACGAGGACTGTCGACATTAATTTACAAACCGTACGAGATCTCGGTTTCTTTACCGGTTTAAAGTAGTGCTAGATCCATTTGAAGATTGATAGGCGATGGCTTAGATTTCTAAGATAATACATAAATTAAAAATTCTTTTCTACTATTATCTAATAAAATTAATGATTTATTTAAATTCTGCGTGATAGACATTTCCATAAACTAATATATTAGTTTATTTAATGCGAACAAAAGATATCTAATGCGTGTTAATCTATACATGATGTTAGAGCGGAGACCTGAGGGCTGGATATATAGTAATATTGATATAAGTGTATTAGCGTAACAAGCTATTATACGTTCAATATGACGTGTTTCGTACTTCACACACACACACACAGTCTGTCTTTCTTCATTAGAGCGCGCAAGCACCGCCGCGATGCATAATATTAACTGTGACGTATTTTCATTGTCAATTAATAGTCGTTACATACCCTCCTCCTCTCCCTACCACAATTCCTTTTTAATTGTCTTTATTAATTCCATTAAATTTAAACCAATTCCGTGCCCCCTTATTGATCCACCACTTAGAACACCCGCCCGCATACACAAATACTCTCTTACGCGTGCACATACACACACATACACCGCCGCATACACAATGCGTCCGCAAGACTCTCCGAGTTTGCATGTGTGTGCATAATTTGATCTCTAGTAGTTGTCGTGAGGTGGGTAAGATGTTTGGGATATTTAAGGCACGCGATTAGGGCATGGGAAATTTATAAGCATGCACGTCGCGCACTCCGCGTGTTTGTTTACTTGAGAAGGTATAGATGGATACTGTATAATATAACAACTGATCGATACTATTCGAATCGTTCTAAAGTCTTAATTGAATTTTTAATTTCTAAAGAGGATTTCATTAGTTGTATTTTACAACGATCAAGACCAAACTTAGACGCTACACTGTACGTGAGATGTTTCAACTAGAAAATTGCGGTTTCGATATATATGTTTACTCTAGTAGATCGCATTTTCTGATATTTAATTTGTTTAAAGAAAATATGTTAAGCAGATGCTGCAAAACATTATTTATTTAATACATTATTTGTCAAAATCTGAAATTATTCAGTTTCACATCTTTACCCATCATAAAAAAAAGATTAAAGTTCAGTTGCATTACTTTGATTACTTATAAATCCATGGTCTGTCGGATTCATGCATTTTTTGCTAGGTTAGGTATGTCATGTCTTATCTTTTTATTGTTATTGCAGCAGCAGCAGCAGCAGCAGCTGTTCAGAGAGTAAAGTTTTGAATTCTTGTTGTATTAGGATAATCAAGATCGCAAAACATGCGCAAACACAAACGCACGCATTTACTTGAGCATACATGCCTCAAGACTTACACGAACGCACACGCGTACTAACATGTCATATCCATACCTTTATGTAGATGTATGGATATTTGAGTAAGTGATACTGCTCCGAAGTAATAAATATGCAGGATGGAATTTCGCTCATCAGATATAATAGAGTAAATTGACAATTAATTTATCGAACTGCAAAAACATAATTGCAAATCTTTTGCGAGACGTATTTTTTTTTTTGAATATATTATTCATTACAGCTTAAAAATACTTTGCGTATCTTTGTACGCAAGAATGCAAATATAGTGCGTTACATAAATTGATGTTATACGTTGAAAAATGCTAAACAAGAATATCCACTGTTCAATTTAAACTCTTTGGCAAATGATTTTAAATACTGTTTAAAATGCTATGTTTAAGTTATATTTCGTTCAGAAATGCCTAAGTTATGAGGTACTAAAGTTACCACCTTAAGCAGTGGCGTTAACCGAACAACACCGTGGGGAGTTCGCAAGCGTTGGTACATTAGGTATCGCTAATGCTTACGGGATTGATTAAATACCTTATAATACGGGCGTCTGTGCTCCAAGCTTAACTTGGTTAACATAATGTTTTATAGAAAAAAATTTATTTATAATAATTGGCCCTATAGCAATGTACTTATTTTTTGCATTTTATATGTACATATTTAACCAAAATACTGTGTTGACGCGTTTTTTCATTCTAAAATAATAATGTAATAAAGTAAGTGACATATATATATATAATATATATTTTATTTATGTTTCGAATTAATTGTATTGATTAAATTGATTGAAACTAAATATTTGAATATCGTATAAAAAACTTGCTTTAATCTTTTTGCTCGTATTCGTGTATACTCACATTCCAGCTTTCAAATTTTCTACTTGTTTTTTCTTTTCTTTTTTTTTTTTTTTATAAAATTCATGACAAAAAATTCCAAAGATTTTATAGATAAAGTTAATAAAATGGATAGGGCAGGAATTTTCTAGATTTAGTTATATTCTCTTATTATCATATTTTATTAAATTTCCCTGCACGAGCGCATCAACGGGTCTTCATTAGTCTTTAGCTCTTTACCGTGTTTCCCGGTATATTCGTGCGCATATCAAGGCTTGGCGCACCGAGTCCCTCCAACTCGTCTCTCTCCCCAGTACTTTAACATTTATTCTATTCAGTCGTTTTACATCCTCTCTTTCTCTTCGTACTCACTCACTCGAAGTTGGTGCAGTGCGAGTGTGCCAAAGTGTAGTAGTAGGGAGAAATTCGAATTCGAATCGCGATCAAACGTCTGGTCGCGCGCGCGCGCGAGCGGAGAGGAACGAAAGCAATCTGCACTCGGACTATCGAGACCCATTTTCTGCAGGATGTCATTACGTTCGTCAGGGTTTTCTTTATTTTTCCGGTTCGAGGAAAGGAGGAGGAGAAGGAGGACGGAGCGGCGAGGAGTAGAGAGAAGGGAGCAGCGCAAGCAAGAGATCGTGCAAGGCCCTCCCCCCCTCGCCCCCCGACTCCGCGCTCGCTGCTGAATTTAGAGAAATAGTTTTGGGAGATTGGAGTTTGTTTTAGAGGGCGAACCGCCGGCACTCTGCGCCACTGGCAAACCGGCTATCGAGACCAGCGTCGAAGTAATTTTCTTCCAGAATTAGGACTTTACATTAAGGAAATGAATATATTCAGCGACAAACCCCCGCTCGGAGGAAGAGAAGGAAAAGGCATTCCTTTTTTAATTTAATGGTGCTCCCTGCTTTTAAGAATTATACAAAATTTATCTACAATTTTACAAACAGCTTTCTTCCTATAAATAAGGAAAGCTCTTTCAACTATCTATTAAGAACTTAAGTTATTTAATCAGTAATTTCGTGGTGCTATTGGTACTAATGTTTATTCTGATTAAGTAATTTTCCTCCAGATATTATTATATAAATATTTTTAAAGTTTTCTAAATTTTTAGACTCCTTTAACTTCTAATACGTTGAAATTTATTATATAATTCGCCACAATTTAATAGAAATATATTTGTAACATAACAATATTTACCCTATTTTACATTATTTATTTATAGTATACAAGGTAATTGTAAGTGGCAGATGGCAAATATTAAGATCAAAATAAAGAGTTTAAACAATTTAGTAAAGATATTTTTAATATTGAGTCAATCCACAGATTTTATCGTATCTCGTATACTATATAATATTGAGCTATCACCTACTAGAAAAGACGATTCATTCGCTGGCAAAATATCTAGATTTCATTTATTCAGTGAAAAATCGTGATTAAACTCTACAGTCTTGCGAGGATGGCAACTCATTTCTTTTATTTTCCTTTATGAATATTAATGCGCATACATTACTGTACAGTACTTCATCAAGTTTAAAAGCATTTTTCTTCACTTTCCCTGGAATGAAGAGGTTGAAATTCTCTTAACCGCTCCATGTCTCTTGTGTTTCATCATAATATTGTAATAAGAAAAGAAAGACTTTCACAGCTTATAAGCCTTGCTAACGAGATAATGTCGTTTTAATTTATATTATGCTAACAAAATGCTCTTCAGGTATAGTAGTGTACGTACATGAAGGTAGCCTTATTAAAAACATATTTTAATTTCATATTATTTTCCTATTTGCACGTCTGTTATTTCGTAATATCGTCTCATTTTACGCAAGTACATACATAATACCAGATTCTTAATGAAGATTCAATATCGGTCTATCGTCTCGTGGTATTTGAAGCTCTTTACAAAACTAAAACAAGACAAACATCAACACCGACGCTGCTATGACATTAATGTATTTACTTGGTGCTTTAGTAACCAAGAAACCAGAAAAGAACACTTGACAGATAAATCCAAACAAAGAAATAAGCGCAAATAAAGAAAATTTTCCCTTCGCGGCTAAGTTCAATAAAAACGAAGGCACGTGCAAAAACGGAATGAGAGCGACAGAGCGAGAGAATGAGAGAGGGAGCGAGAGAGTGAGCTGCAGCAAAGAGGAAAATGAAACGAAACGAGAAACAAAAAGCAAGTCCAAGTGATGGCTGAGGGTAGAGACAGAGAGCGAGATATAGAGATGGAGAGAGAAGGAGCAAAGAAAAGCTGAAGACGAGAAAATATTTACTCGCTTGGCTGAAAGCAGGAGCTGCAGCACCGAGTCGAAACTCACCGTTCCCGCGACAATTCTTCAAAGTTCTTACGAGCGCTAACCGGATGTTTATGTTAGTCTTCGCATTTACCTTGGAAAGGTACATGCCGCGGCACTTGTCGAAATTGGCCATGATTATGTCTCTAGCTATGTTTTTGTTTGGCCGAGAGGTGCATGCCGCCGCTGCCGCCGCCATCCGCCGCTCGGTGTATTACAGTCCATGTATATATGCGAACTGCAACGGACGAAATTTTCGTGTACGCTCGCGCAACTCGCGTCGCGTAACGTCGGCAAATATGCGAGACCTAGTTTTCCCCCCCCCTGTTTTGCACTTGCTGATTTTCTGCTTGCTAGCGCTAACCTTATACGCTGCTCTCAACTCCCCTGTACTACTACCCGTACTGCACAGAGGCCTTTTTTGGTTGAGAACCTGAAAACTCAGCGCGTTTACTTTAGGCCAGATAATATTTTTACATTTATTACCAACACACATTAGTTTCAATATGTTCTATACGGTCTGCAGAGTATGGCTGCGCAAAGATAGGATACCCAATCTTTGTACTTATATACTTACTTAATTGTTAATTAATATTTGGTTATATAAACACCTGTGATCGAAAATGTAATTTCTACTCTTACCATGCATCTTTCGGTATAGAATCAATGATAATATTTATTACAATTTATTCAAAACCGAAATAATGTAATTATTTGGATCCTTTTAGAATACGTTATTATATAATTGTATTATAATAAACAACCACGTAAATGATATCAATACCCACCATATACAATTTGATGACGATTTTCTTTATTGAAATACTAGCGTAAGGCATAATAAGTATTTTTCAAGTAGTGAATATAAAGTTTGGTCAGTCATAAACAGGAAGTCCGATATTATTGTGCATAAGCATATAACATGATAACATGGCGCAGGTACTCTTCTAAAATAATAGAATAACTATATGTAATTCATTATCTTACACTCATTCAATTTCACGATCACGATGCATTTTCATATAATAATACGAAGCGCGCATGCATCCCGAAAAATGTAGTGACTACGAGTGCGGTTTATAAGCCAATAGCAGGCGATAATCTGAAAAAATTAATCGCTAAAACGTCACGCGGCTTTGAATCGCACTGGAACGTACGGCGTGGACGTTGGGTAAACCGGAGCCCATATCAATTTATCGAATTTTGCCTTTTCCGAAAAACTAATGCCCGGTGTATAAAAAACGAGAGCTGCACTGAGTGAGTGAGAGAGAGAGAGAGAGAGAGAGGGGCAGAGTAGAGAGAAGCGGCCGTTAGGGCATTCCATTTAAAGCATCGCCGTAAATGAAATATTCGTGCCTCGTAATTCCTCAACCTGTCAAACCAAAATATCGTCTGTTGGAGCGTTACGCAGAAGCAATAAAAATTCAAACCGAGCACAGTGCCACCGTGTGCAGTGTAGTAGTGCAACGGGCGGGGGGAAAAAAAAACACGCTTTATCGGACGTAACCCCGCAGGCGCGTTCGCTTTGCCTCTCGCTCTCTCTCTCACTCTCTTTACCAGAGCCGCGCGCGGCCCGGCGTTATTGTTTCTGTTTATATACAGTGCGGGAAGTGGCGCGTGCACACAAGGGGGGAGGGGGGAGGGGGCCGCGGTGCCACTGCGCAGCTCTGCACATAACAGCCCGCGCGTGCACTTGCACTTGGCGAGCGTTTCGCAACGATCAAAGCCTTATATACGCGAGCGCCCCCCGTATATATACATATCTATGTATGTATATATATACTGCCCGGAACTCGTCTTCGCATCCTCCGGCCGCTCCATGCACACAACTCGTATACACACACACACACACACACACACA
>UELV01148902.1:0-12418 GCA_900490015.1 Megastigmus stigmatizans
GAAGAGAGAGAGAGAGAGAGAGAGAGAGAGAGAGAGAGAGAGAGAGAGAGAGAGAGAGAGAGAGAGAGAGAGAGAGAGAGAGAGAGAGAGGGGCTAATTCGCGGAAGGGATATAACAGCCTAAGTAAGCAAATCGAGTGGCAGGTTCTCGTGCTACGGATGAACGCCGGCATCTGACTAACTCGACTCTTGAGTTGACGCTTTGGCTGCTGCTGCTGTTGCTGCGTCATTTTGCAGGATGTACTCGCCTTGCCTTCTTTCTCTCTTTTTTCCACTGACGCTGGGGGTTGTTGATAAAATTTTTTTCTTCGAGTCAATGTGTAGCCCGTTGTGGTATTTCGGTTGTGGAAGCTGATCTCTGTATGGGAGTTCGGAAGACGGATATCTTGTAGGTGGGTGTGAAAGTTTTTAGAGGAGAAAGTAGTGCGCAATTAGCGACGATTACTCGACAAGTTGCGGAACTGATGGTAACGAATGAAGCTTACGATTGGTAGATGGAGAGATACTCGTTGGATATTGTGAGCTTGAAAATTTTCTGTCAATTGACAGCTTTCTGGTTAATTAAAATACTATTGGTCATTTTGTTCATTTCTTTTTCTTTTTATACACAAATTATCAATGCTGCTTAGTTTATTACAAGATTTATTAAGGTAAAAGAATTTCATTAATTGTTCAGTTCTCATTAATGTAAAAGAATTTCATTAATTATATATTCACGTGGCTCATAAAAAGTTCTACCGATTTATATCGCATATTTATTACGCGATTTGCCTATTTTAAACTTCACAGTTCGACTTCGATGCGCGCTTCGTCTTTCCAAGTCTTCCTTTCTTTTTCCCTCAACTGTAAGATGCTCCGTGTCACCTGCTTCTCGCATTAAAATTTAGCAGCCATAAGATCTGGAATGAAGAATTATGAACGAATACTGATGTCCTGATCTAAACGACTATACATGTTTCTTTTATAGTGTGATTGGAAAACGACACTTAAATTCCTTTTTTATTATTTATTCGAAATTCAAAAAGATGTAAATAAGTTCCTGCTTCGATATGAACTCGCTAAATTGACGGAGTCGAAGAAGATAACTCATTTTTCAAAACTCAGCTCTGAGTGTACAATTAAGATAGGTTTGAAATTTGACCGATAAGGGAATCTTCGTTATACTTGTCTAACATGATAATTAACGTTACGTTTTCATCGTAATCTAGATAACAATTTGTGCAGAGTTTACATAACATATTACTAATGTTCTTGCTTGATATTTGCTTTAGTACATTGAACATTTATGGATATAATAAATACTACAGGTGTAGTATAAAAGTTTTTAATGAAACGTTGTAGTTTGTATTATACCACTGTATCACACCACTGTATAATATGATATGCGTAAAGCTAGAAAAATTTCTGATGTTATTGAATATTTACTTAATTTGTCTTATTATCGGAAGTCAATGTATTATGCTTATAGTATTCGTCTTTCCCGTGTTACTGATTTAAATGGAAATAATATTGTTAATCGGTCTCGTTATCCGGCTACGGGTACTGCTTGTGCTCAATATTTGGGTAATGGTCCTTATGCAGAAATTTTTAATGATCCAGAATTGGAAGAGGAGCAGGAGGTCTTGCGTGCAGTTGACGATTTGGAACGGTCATACTCAGGGTCCAATTCCTTCCTCCCAGACACGGACTTCAGTGGTATAATATGATGTCTGGATCTGCCGTCAATGACTGTGGTGGCGCGCCGAGCGCACCCGCTTCGCCGCTGACTAGAACAACTCTCAGCGGCGTACGGGATAAGCTTATTTCCCCCTCTTCTTCCGAAGAGTTCGTGCCGCACATAAGTTTCACCGCCGTACGGAATTAGAGTTATTATGATATTAAATTAAAATATTTTTGCACAAAAGATGATATTTTGATTCTCGGTTCAAGGCCAAGCTTGGTCTCCAATACTACCAACAAGGTCAAATTTTAGATTAGTCAAATTTCCTATAATTCAGTTTTAGTCAAAACACCATGCTCTCGATTCCCTTCCTCGATTTTTCCCACCTCATTGTCCAAACCAGTATACAATAAAATCATTTCGTGCATTAGACACTCAATGATCAGTTCTAAGTACGTCGCATTAGTCTCTTCTCCCCTATCGCACACTCGCATACTCGCACACACACATAAACTCGATTCCCTCTTCCTTCCGCTTTCTTCCGGCTCGTCAAGAATCACCAGGCGTTTTATTTAATTTATCCGGTCGATAACGCACAGAGAGCGCGCCTCTCTGTCTCTCTCGCTGCGCGTCGTCGCTGCTGCGCTGCAGATCCTATCGTCGTAAACGCGAAGCATAATATACTGTGTCGCTGCTGCTGCTGCTGCTTATGCTTTCTTTCTCTCTTTCGCCTCGTTTTTTTTCCCTCGTTTTTAGTCGTGCTGTCAGGAATAAGAGTTAGTGGCGACTGCAAGTTACGTCAAAATTTCTCACGCTGCGCTCAGACGCGCATCCACACCACGTGTGGCGCGTTATTATTATATACATATACACGGGGCGTGTGAGAGGAACGGCGAAAACGCGTCGTCGCGACGAGTGTCTTTTTGCCACGGGGCGCATCACTGGAATTTCGGGCATTTTGTTTGTCATTCGGGCTTTCTTCGAGGAGAGGGTATGCGTATATATGCATGTGTATTTTGGATTTTCGAAGGCCTCGGTATATTCCAACATTGTTGATTTTGTGTCGTGGCGTGCGATGAGTCGTTTTGTTTAATTGGTGACCTCTACAAGTTTTAAAGCGTTGACAGCTGGATTTTATCAAGAGCAAAAAACCGACGTGATGCGGTATCGGTTTGATGATATTTAAATATTTTTGTGATTTTATTAAATTTGGATAAGGTCAATAAACAACTTACTCACACCTCGACGTTTACATTTGCATAATCTTAGTTACTACAATATAGTTACAAAAAAAGTCGCAAAACCTAATTTAATGCTGAATGGAACAGCGACAGAAAGTCAACGATGAGCTAGTTATTGCCAATTCAAATGTTATTTAAATCATCGTCATGAGAGCAAAAGATAATTCCACTCACTAGCAGCATACACATATGTTAATTAAATTGTAAGATAAACAATGAATATTATGGTTTACGAGGGTCTAAAAATTTATGTTCCGCCTTAAGGTGGCCATAGCATCCACAATAAATACAAGTCTATAATTTATTTTCCAAACGCAGAAACGAAAGGACTCGCTCGATGCAAACATTGTAACTTCAATTTTTTAATGATAGATACCATAAGTCTCTTAGCCGCGGAGAGCACGTCATTAAATTGCAATATAACAGAGGTTATATTTGAGTATGTGCACAGTTGTGAAGCTATCGCGTGACGCTATATAGAAAATCCTCTCTCGCACACGTATGGCTTAAGACGTAATTGATGATAATCGTTTGTGATTTTTAACGATATGCATTAACAAGCGCGTAATAATAATGGGTGTCGTTAGAGAGCAGCGTAAATATTCTTTTTCTCTCTTTATCGTTCCATCGTAGACGGGGCGCGAATTTACATTGCTAATACTGGAGCTGATGGCTGACTAAAACTATCGACTTTTTTACGAGATTGCAATATATTTAAATGTGGGATTTGACGTGAGATTCGCGAATTTCGGGAATAAATTAGCAGCTAACATATTAGGCCCATTTAAGCGCGAACCACACGCTATACCAAGAACCGAAAATTTCCAACGCGGTCGTTTTATCCTTTTTTAAAATGCGCATTTTGATTCGCCACATTTTTTGGGCTATATCGCGAGTCAAAAGAAATCCCGAAAAAATATATATATATATTTGTATAAGTTATGTTTGTTTTCTGCACGTGTGTATGTATAGGTGAAATATATGCACTACTTGGGTATACGGCGGAATTACAATAACAAACGTTTCCGCAAAAAGAAAACGACCGAGCGAGGCTCACGATAGTTCTGGCCAATTAACTTTCACTTTTTTATTGCACGCGTACGTATAAACACACACACACACACACACACACATCTTAGACTGTAAACTCTTTTTTTTGTATATACGGTGCGCATAATTGAAATCTTCACGATGGAACAACTGCGACACGCATGCCTCCCCCGACTGTTTGCGCTGCGAGTATATACACACGTATATATGTATAAGAAGAATGCGAAAAAGCACATGGTTCGTAAACTGTTTGCCAGTAGACGATTTTGCGCTCTTTGTGCTGTGTTGCAATGCTGGTCTCTTAATTTAATTAAATGTTTTTGCTCGCGAGTTGCGCGCGGCGAATGGTAGAAAGCCATGCAACGTGGGTGTAAAATAATTGGTTTTTGCGGCAAACATTTGGAGAAGAGATTGGTTAATTCTTGGATGAATTTGTGGCCTTTACACGTAACGCGTACTATTTTAGAAATAAAATTTCAGACGGAATATTAGTTTATTCCACGTATTTATTTAAATTTAATGTTTGTAAATGGCTTAATATTCAAATATATATAAAATACAATATTTAGATTGTAAGCAATGCTGAGCTTTGATTAAACATTTACAGTTACATGCATCAAAGATCGAGCGCAAATAATGCATTCGTAATATACGCGATGCTTATTATTTAATGTTATAAAAAACTTAATTAAAATCTTACGTAGCTATTCCAGTTTATTGAAGAGCAGTAGCTCAGATATAACGAGACTCTATATTTTCTCTAAAAATGTATAAAGACGTTGAATTTCAAATTTTGCCGCAATTACTTCACAATTTTATTGCCATTATTTCCATCAGACCATCGTATAAAATGTTGTTAATTATGGAGCATAATAAACTAATTATGTCCCGCATATATTTATCCTTTTTTATATGACTCTGCCTTTGATCCTCGCCGCGTTTGATATATATGTACATAGTTATACATGAAATTCAATCGAAACCCGCATATTCAACAATACTATAAAAACCATTCTACATTTCCGCACAAAAAGTAGAATTTTCTTAAACAATCGATATAACGGACTATACAAAGTTTCCGAGTAAAACAAAACAAACTCTAAGCAATACGAAAATAAGAAAGGCTGTACGCAAAAGAATCTGCGGCCAGCCTCGCGAAGCGAAAAAGCTCCGTAGAAAATAGAGCACAGTCCGATAATTGGGCCAGCTTCTCTACTTTCACGATCTCCCGCGTCGCTTCTCTCTCTCTCTCTCTCTCTCTCTCTCTCTCTTTCTCTCCACACTCCATTCGCGCGGCATAAACCCGGCGTCCGGTACACACACACACTTACACATCACGTACACTCGTGTCAGTAGTAAACGGAGTATCAGAGAGGGGGAGAGAGAGAGAGAGAGAGAGAGAGAGAGAGAGAGAGAGACAAGGGAGGTAGGAGAGAAGGAACGAAGAAACGATTGAGGTCTATAGAGCTCTCCCGCACTGCACATTCGTATATCTCTTGTCACATTGGCTCACACACACACACAGTAAACGGCGTGTTATGTGTGCGTGCAGTGTACGATTTCGCGCGGGAAAGGAGGTGCGCGTGCACTGATGGCTGGCTCGAGAGCGCGTTATTTTTATGAATGAATGTGCCGGCAGAAAAAGTGGGAGAGGAGGCTGGGGAGTTTAGAGTACATAGCACTGCTGCCGGTGGGAGGGAGAGAAAGAGAAAGGATGCACTTCGCTGCCGCTGCTGCTGCCGCTGCTGCTGCTGAGGAAATATTTGGCGCTGATTACCGGCGTAAAATGGCATTTAATTGTGCGCTTTGGCCGTTTGCTTTGTTTATCGTTACGTTAGGGTTAATATTTCACTCGGTGCATACAGGGTTATTATGACTGAAGACGATCGTGTTTTCGTTAAAGTCCGTGTTTCATTTTTTTTTAGCACTTTCTTCATCCACAAATACAGTCTTTTGAATGTCCATCTGCAAGTTTTTTCAAAGATATTTAATTTCCTTGATACATATTTTAACTGGATTTTAGCTGGAAATCTATAAAAAATCTTAAAATCGAGTGTGATATTTCATAGGTTTATTTAAAAATTATTAGTAAGTTTAGGTTTCTTGACATGCCAATCTCATTTCTATCTAAGGTTGTTATACTCTAAACGATAATTCGAGCATCAAACTGCAAGAAAGTTATGTATCCTTAATTGTAATAATGAAATGCAACAGTGACTTTTCTCTTCGCGCTGGACAAGATATAGAAAATTTTCAGGAAGAGATGAATAATTGATTATTAATGGCAGTTTTTTTTTCTTAATCGCGCATTTTAATGGAGAGACCCACTTTATACATTCTTTTCCTCCATGCCAGGTATTGTGGGAATACTGGGTTCCGATTATTACGAGGAAGAAAGTCCGTCGGCGCGCGCTCGCGAGCCGCTGTTATACATTTTATGGGATCGAAAGTTCTGCAGCAGCGGCTTAAGTATGCAGGTTTTCCGTGAGTTAAAAATCACAAAATCACGGGAAAATGCGTTCGGCGCTTTATTTTCACTTGTTATATATCAGAAGTATAGTAATTTAACTTCAATTCAATCATGGTTCGAAGCGAATTTTTTCAATTTTTATGCCACGCAGCTACAGCAGTTTCTCAGGGTGTACAATTTCATTCAGAGAAATCACTCGAGTCTGCTAAAGTAAGGTGTTGGATTTTTTCATTTGATATGGTGAAAATAATTTATTTTTATTGTGCCTGATAATATTAATTTAATCTTTTCAGTATAATTTTGTTTCAAGTAAATATTTACCTTTATTTACAACCTTAATTTACCTGTCTAAACATATAATTATATTACTTTTATTACAAACGTTAATAACACAATTATCTAATTACATTCCGTAGCATACATTACAAATTAGCTGCCCGAAGACTAAAAGTATCAGCGACACTTTCAAAATTGCACTCTAGGACCATTTAAATATATTTAAAAACTTAATTAGCAGCCACAATGGTAAGATATCGCCTAACATATCTATTAAATCGCTAACCAAATGGGACAATTATTGTATCGTTAAGCGTACCATATTCGCCATTGAAATATGTAAAAATGCAGAAATTTTCAATCTCTCGCGCGGTACTCGCGCGCTGCACGCCAATGTCTACAAACATCTCGAATAAATTACCTCATTAGTTATGAGCGCTTAATAAAACCAATAAGATACGATATTCGCGCGGTATATATAATCACCGCCACGAAATGCTCGCTTTCTCGCTTGGCAGCGCGCGAAAAAAGGCCTAGTCCGAAACGATCGTCAATTAAATTACGAAAAATAAAACAGTCGTGCGCGGCAGCGGCGACTGCTACAAGTACGGCTCAATCGTCTCTCGTTATAGAAATGAAGACGCGGTTGCCTGAGTATACCGGAGTCGTAAATAATTGCGGATTATCGTTGGGTAAAGGAGCTGCTTGTGTTTATCCGCGATGACCAATCAATTATATCCTGGGATAAGTGTGCACTTTGAAAAATTAAGGCTCTTATGACGCTCCTCCCCAAACGAGGCGAGAGAAAAAGTGTGCATCGTTTCTGCTTCTCTCTCTCTCTCTCTCTCTCTCTCTCTGTCTCTCTCGAGGTCTCTTTCTTCTGGGACTCAAAAGTGTATAAAATATGTTAACTTATCGTATCGATGATGTTTTGTTTTGCTGCGGAAAAAGAGAAAGTTTCTCTCTTCTCTCCTCCTTTTTTCGAAGCTCCGTTGACTTGACGCGGCGTCATGTGTTTCAAATTCAACCGTAGTTCTAACGATAAATGGCGTGTAAAGATGTGCACGAATGTGGCTGAGCTTCTTTTTTTATTTCTTTTTTAATTGGGTGATGGAATTATTTTTTCGAGATGAAGATGACTTTTGGAGTTTTAATTTTTAAAATACGAGGACTTCTGTATGACATAAAAGCGATCGAGGATATATATCTTGTCATAAACATAGAAAAATGTAAAATTTATTGCATTTCTTTTAAATAATTAATCTCATTTCCTATAGCATATTTAGTATCAAGGTTCACAGTATCATTATCTGCCATAGTTATTTTAAAATATCGACATAAATATCGCTAAATCGTTTCAGATACAATTACTGTTACAAAAACTATAATGTACATTGTTTCACAACGTGAAATCTACAAGATTCCATTTCGCAGAAGTACTGTTCTTTTTTTTCATCCACGAAAAGGAAATCCTTTTTCCCTGCAAGTCGTTGCTGCATAGATATCCTGTCAAAATTATACAAAAAATAGATAACCATCAATTCCCTGCAGCCGAAAGTCGCAAAAACCTTACCAAACAATAGATATCCATACTTATAAAAAGAACCTGAATACATTTCGTACTCATAAAGCCGAATTTTATGGGCACTCATCCTCCTCCAGAAGGTAAATCAATTTTGAAACTCATTCGTCGCGTGTTTTTCCGATCCTAAAACGGAATTTTTTTTCTCTCCCCGCCGCTGCGAATAACCGTGAGAAAGTTCGTATATGGAATCCAATAAAAGCAAAGATGCAGCGCGTTCAAAAGTAGACTGTCGAGATTTTCCAAACCTTGTGTAGCAAAAAATTGCGCGAACACGCCAAAAAGGCGAATCGCGTTTTCCTCTCGCGGCCCAGTCCCCGCAGGAATGCGGTTATCCGAGTTCGAGATTCAAACGCGCCCCGCGTATATAATACAATAGTACACGCGCACCCGGACCGGATGTCGAGCTCTCGCCTTCTATAGTTACATCGCTGATTAGGTAATTCACTTAGCGCTTGGGTTCGCGCGCGCAAGGCCAGACCCCGACTGTGCTCGACTTCTTCGAAATGCCTCGGGAAATCGGAGGAGGTGAGAGAGAGAGAGAGAGAGAGAGTGAGAGAGTGCGAAATGCTTGCAAGAGATTGGTGAGTTCACGCTTTCGTTTGCGTGGTCAAAAATTACGGCGTAGGTGTTGTAAGTTCGCGAACTTTTTGAGTGAACACTTTAGCAAAATAAATATACTGCGTGAAACCAGTTAGTGGGATTATCATTTATTTTTCACACATTACGTTTGTATAATTTTAAGCTGATAAAATTATTTTACAGGTAAGAGCTATAAACTACTATTGGCTATGAAGTATAGGCATGAAGTTTTAAAAAAGAAAGCTTCGATTTGTTTGAGGATTTTGCAAAAACAGATTATTATGCTTATAAAAACCCACTGATGGTTACCACTTGGAGAATTGGTCGGAGTATAACTTGAATTTTAGATTTTGATATGAAAATCGGCTTTCTAGATTTACACACCGAATAGCCCGTATTATACGCATGTACACTTATGGGCGGAAATATATGTTACGTGTGCTTTGTCAAAGCGTGGGAATGACTTTCAAGATGAATGAATAATAGCCAAGGCTCTAGCTGTATATAAATAGAAAAAATTTAGCAAACTTATTAGCTATTCATATACGCGCTAAGAACCTACATGCGTGTGAAATTGTGGACAGTTGATTTTTGGCTCGTAAATTAATATGAATAGTATAATCAATAAGTAATAAGTATTAATCATTGGTTATAAATATTTTCGAGCGCAGACATAGTCAAATTTTATGAGCATTAAGAACAATTTATTGTATAGTTCGAAATTATCAATTTTTTCCTAAACTTTGATGAAATTTTACCACGAATAAATTTAAATGTTATGAACGTACATCAAATCAATGAATAAAATATTATAAATAAGAAGTACTTGAAAGTTTTTTTTTTTTTAATTTACATGTACTTGTGTAACGGCGCATTTATTAGATATTCTTTTCCTATTCGATCTAATTATGCTAATTATACGTTAGCCACCGTTGCGCCAAATTTTTATAGTTCCGGATTTTTTTGATTTATGGGTTTGCACTGTGCGATACATTTTTGACACAATGCTAAGTAGAGAAACAGAATTTTGAATTATAATAGATGTGCGCCCTATGCGGTATTTTAATTAGAAGATTAACGTGGATAGCTTTTTACGAAAATTGTAAGTTTACAGTTTTATCGCGTATTTACATATAGATTTCCATCTCCTTAGAATTTCGGAAGTTAATAAATTAATTGGATGAATTTTTCATATTTTCTAAGTTAACATAAGAGAATTATTAATAGTTTCTGCTCTAGTAAGCGCCGAGAAACTATTCCTACTCGAACTGTATACACATTCATCCCTACCACATTACAATATTTACCTAACCAATATATAATGCAAAATTTTTATCTCGCTGCTTGAAAAATTTCTCTCCGTCGAGCATAATTCTCAGTCTATAGTGCAAAGTAACTAATTACTAGTACCGCTAACCTAATAAAGTATGAAAGCCCTGCAGCGAGCTAACACCAATTTCCATATAGCCTCACCGCGAAAATTCCTTAAGCCGTCGGCGTCGGAGTGGTGGAAAATTAAAAATCGAAAAAGGGAAAGTCGCCGCGTGTATATGCAACGCACTAATTGAGAGTCCGACGCGCGCGCGCGTTTGCTACACTCCACACTCCAAGTCTATGGATTATCATTTTGCATAAAAGTTAGACGAAGCCGCCGCGAGCTGCGTTCGACTTTCCTCAGCAACGGCGGCGGCGCCGCCCGCTCGAACAATTAGCATTTGGAGAGGAGAGAGAGAGAGAGAGGGAGAGAGAAAAGGAGGCTGCTCCGCTGCTGCTGCTGCTGCTGCTTATCGGTTTAAATGTCGTTTTGTTCTAGCACCGCCGTTGCCGCCGCCTGTCTTTTTTTTCCGATTCCGCGAACTTTCTAATTGGCCTCGGTTCTCGCACGCAGTCTCTTATCGGCAAACTATCGGCGCTGCTGCCGCCGCGGCTCATCGATTAGAGATCCGCCAACTGAGCAAACTAGTCGCTCTAACTAATTTATAGTTGCTGCCACTGCTGCTGCTGCTGCTGGCCATCGACTTGTTTGTGAGTAATCGGGAAACTTACCATTAGGTTATTTTTCGCGCTAATTCGAGGGAGCGAGAGATAAGTTGTCTGTGTGTGTCTGCGCGGTGCTATTATATTCCGACGCACGATCTCCCTCGCCTAGTTATTCGCTCCCTATTGACTTTTTTTGCGTGTCCATGCAACCCATTCGTATACGGAAAATCTGTTGTCTACACATCGGAGAGAATTCACGACAATAAGAATCGACTCGTGCTTTTTATTCTTTTCGTGTCTATATTAGATCGAACGTAATGAGATTCCAGATGCAAACAAGCAGAAAAATTACGCTCCATTTATCCTATCGAGCTTAATTTTAATTCCATGTTGCGGCATCGTATCCGTTTTTCAAGCTTAGAAGAAACTTTTTTTCAGTAACGAGCAAGCATTTATTACAAGTGCTGTAAGAACGAAAGAAGGTAAATCAGTCCTCGTATAGCTGCATCGAAATTAGCGCGCTCTCTCTCTCTTTCTCTCTAGTATAAGACGCTCTGTGATACTACTTTTAGGTTCGAAACATATTTTAAGACTGATTTTAACACTGATCAAGAAGTATGCCTGTGATATCATAGAAAGACTGATTGCAATTTACGACTTATTATAAGACTGATGAAGAATATCACTAATATTGTATTATTATAAAATATGTATGTAAAATTGTATTATTATATTGAAAATCATTTTTGTATATTTATACAAATAAAAGAATATCTATCTATCTATCTATCTATCGACACGTGGCGCCAGGCAAAAAAAGGTCCAGACTCAGCATATCGCAACCGCTAAACGCCGAGGCAAACGGCACGTGATAACTCGTCCGCCGTGGTTTCTTCAATTACCATCCCGATATATCTCCCCTTCATCGTTAAAAAAAAAAAAAAAAAAAACTCGAAGCTCGCTCTACCAATATAATCCTCGTCGATTCGCACCATCCCGCTAGAAAAGAAAAATAATCAGCAGAGTAGAGGACCACGGGTGAAGACACCCACACAGAGTCGTTATCGCGCGTTTGGGACACCGGAAACTCGGCCGTGCCCCTCTGATGGACGAACGAGAGGGAAAGAGCTTCCAGGGTCGTCCTCTGTCTCGAAGGATGTCTGTCTCTTCAATTAAAATGTGTTACGCATCTGGGTGCTGCTGTTGCTGCTTCTGCTGCTGCGGCATCTTTTTCTATATCATTTTCTCTCGGCACGCACATTCTGTGTGTGCGTGTGTGTGTGTGTGTAAGTGCCGTTGCGTTACGTTTCGTTCGCTTCTTTTTGCGCGCCGACGCGGATCGTGGGTAATTTTTCGACAGTTTAAATATAGCACCGCTCATTGCTTTCCCTCTCTCTCTCTCTCTCTATGTTCCGAGAATCACTATGGGCAACTTACAATAAGAGAGAGAGTGAGAGAGCCGGTCTCTGTGTATATCGTCCCGACGACGGCGTCGACGTCTATAGTAGATGAGTGGATTGGTTTGTGTTCGTGGAAAGGGATTTTTTCGTTTAATGGCAGCCCCCCCCCCCCCCCCCC
>UELV01148903.1:0-18047 GCA_900490015.1 Megastigmus stigmatizans
GGTGTATTATGAGCTGTTGAAACCGAGTGAAACTATTACAGGGGATCGGTATCGAACGCAATTGATGCGTTTGAGTCGAGCATTGAAGGAGAAACGGCCACAGTATCAAGAGAGACACGATAAAGTTATCCTGCAACATGACAATGCTCGGCCACATGTCGCAAAACCCGTCAAGACATTCTTAGAAACCCTAAAATGGGAAGTCTTACCCCACCCGCCGTACTCTCGAGACATTGCTCCTTCCGACTACCATTTGTTCCGATCGATGGCACATGGCCTAGCTGAGCAGCATTTCCATTCTTATGAAGAAGTCAAAGAATGGATCGATTTGTGGATCGCCTCAAAAGACGCATCGTTTTTTCGAGATGGTATCCGACAATTGCCCGAAAGATGGCAAAAAGTAGTGTCTAGTGACGGACAGTACTTTGAATCATAAACAGCTAATCACTTTTTCAGAATAAAGCCTCAAATTTTCGAAAAAATCGGCGGAAGCAAAGTTGTGCACCTAATATATTATTTCCGAAATTATTAAGTTTCTTTGATATTTTCAGAATATAAGAAATGGCATCCCCGTAAATAAACCAATTTAGGTTCTAATAAATTTTTACTCAATTGTTTATATTCGATCGGTTTCTTCAACTTTAATGACACAAATAAATAATAAACTCTAATTTCTTTTGTCTTTCTTGGTTTGCGATATTTAATCAAATTGAGTAATTTTTTTTTTATTTTTGAAAAAATACCAATACTCAATAGACTTTTGCTCTGTCAATAAAGCTTGCCATAATCTTTTAATTATTCAAACTCATAATATTTGGTCAAAAATTATGATTATTTATTTAAAAACTCTAGTCAGTTTCTTTTTAAAGATAAATAAAAATTTCTCATAAGTTGTTTATCATAATTAATGTATTTATTATCATAATTGAAAAACCTCACAATAAAGTTATTATTATAATGTGTTATATTTTTCTGCAGTTGGATTACACAGTACTGTATCATGCCCTTCAAGAACATGGTATTACATTGCATATTCTTATGGAGAGCGAATTTCAGTTTGAGAAAATTCGGTATAACAAGATATTATATGGATTGGATGCAACTCGCTCTTATACAAAAAAAGATTTACGGATAGTCAACGGTGATATCGAGCTACGACGTCAAGTTAAACTATCTAAGAGTGCATTAGGTTATTGTGCACCCCTAGCTCTTGAAACGAATGGATCTATATTTAGTGGAAGTAAATTACGTATATTTGAAAAGCTTGGAACTCGAAAAAAATTCGCCAGCGTCTTTGCCAAGAGAGTAGCCTTTACAGCTAAACCAAGCGACTGTCAACTATGCGAGTGCATCGCTAACAATGATGGTATTAGCAAAATGGAGTGCGGCCCCTGCAACTACCCTATTCCCGTAACCGTAGATTTTGTGAGCGTAAGTCATTTTCATTAGCAATATTGTTGTTTTTTCTCTTCTGTTGTTTTTTTCTAAATAGGAAGGTGTGTTATGTTTCAAGTAAATAACATCTTATAATAAATTAATAATAAAGACTGCACTTTAATAAAGATAATACACATTTTAATCTCAGTTTCATAAAAGAGAACCACATGTGTCTGTGACTTGTCTTGAAACCTGATGAAGGAAGTAATGAGTTTCAGACCTTTGAAGCATCGCAATTTTAAATTTTTTAATTATTAAATAAATTGCTGTACTTTGCTTCTTTGACGATCGATTACTTAAATTTAACCTGTTTTAATAATTCAAATAATTTTTTACAATCTACATAAAATTATTTTGTGTTGTAAGATTATGTACATATAATATTCTACAACTTATAATTATACAACAATCGCAACAGCCACATTTATTACGTTAATTCCGCCATCCATAGTGAACGAGGAGAACAAAGCAGCTAGTTTAACTTTCGAAAAGACTGTTTATTACCTCTTCGAACTCTATCTGGTTAAGTGAAACTAATAATAATTATCAAACTACCTGAACGATAGTCTTTTTTATATACAGGGTGTAAGGACTTCATCGCATAGGCTATATACCATTCGATAGATCGCGAAATTCTGAGAACCAGGTATCTTCATCGTTTTTCGATTTGACAAGTAGTTTCCGAGTTATTAATTGTTGAAAGTTTGTAAGATGAATCAATCAGCGTGAAGAGCTGGGGAGAGACGCTCGCCCGGCTCGTCGCTCGCGGTCGCCCGTACGCTTGCACAGAGCGCGAAGGGGCAGGGAAAATTGAAGCACTAACTCACACCGCGACACGTTTACTTATTTTAATATTTATTTGTTAACATTAAGAAATATTACTTATGTCAACTGTAATCTACTATAAACTGCCAAAGATTTTTCTATCGGTCTTACAGTCTAATCAATATTAATGGGTAATCAGATTCTGACAATCTGACCGCCCCCACCACCAAAAATTGTCCTTTACTAATAAATGTTTTTACAGGTTAAATATAATTTTATTTCAGATTCTGCGGGGGTGATTATAAACAAGGGCAATCTGATTGCCCATTAATATTGATTAGACTGTAAGACCGATAGAAAAATAAATAAACGATGCATAATAACCGAAATACTGAAGCTTGTTTGAAACTTAAAAGAGTTTAGAAAAGTGAGATTTTAATCTAACTAAAATACTAAAACGCAATTATTTTCTATTCCACAACGCACTCAAACTTAAATATCGAACAGAATTTAAGATACAAAATCACGTACGGCGTGTCCAAAACATTCGTCAAATTAAATAGAATACTATTTTAGGTAAGCTATAATGCTTCGTTAATCTTTGTCTATAAGAGAATGAACGAATATAATCAATACAAATTTTGGGTGCCAAGTTACCTACATCTGGAATTCGGTCGAAGGAAATTTCGGATGTCACCAAAAGGTATTGTCTGAACTGTGTGACACGAGTATCGTGCCACAAAAATGAGGTGGTGTGACCCTCGGCCAGTCAAGTCCAGGGTTCTACCTGCAACACCGATTTACGAGCCGTCCTTGGCTTAGTGGGTAAGACACTTGCCTGCTAATACAAGGCGACTCAAGTAGCCGTGGGTTCGATTCCCGTCTGAAACTCGAAAAAAATTTCGGGCTTTTTTCGGACGGAAAAAGAACCATGACTACGATATTTGTAAAAAGTCCCACTGGGCAAATTAATTAAAACAAGAAAAAAGTCCGACTGGGAAAAATTGAATAAGAAAAAATGTCCCACTGGGCAATACCTGGTAATGGCCTAAGTTCACCAGCAAAAGGCCAATAAAAACTATTATATTAACAAAAAAAACACCGATTTACAAAAATTTAGAATCGAATACACAGGGTTGATTGAGGATAGGACTGCGGATGCCATGGGAGAGCCACCAATAATGCATTGCTGCAAGCAACCCTCGGCGTCGCCGAGAGAAGTGTCCAAACACTTCCTAACCGCGTACACTTTGTTTTTCGAGGGCACTCTTGCAACGGTGCACTGCACACCGACGCGACACTCACACCACGACGACAATGACCGATGCAGGCCGACCCGTGCAAGTATGCACTTCAACCCAAGAAAAAAGCCAGGAGCCAAGCCACTTCCGACGGCCAGCGACGAGGACGAGGTGGGATGTCGCCCCGACACGCACTTTTACCGCGACGAAGAGACGAGTCCAGGAGGCGGCACACACACACACACACCGGCACAGTGTTGGTACCGATGCCGGGCGCAAGAGGCGCCGAATCGCGACTAAGACGACGACGAAGGTGTCGCCACCCTGCCGTACTTAACCGAATGACGGAAGTCGAGGGAAACACGCGCGCGACCTCTACAGCGTCCACGAGAAGAATCATCAGCGACGACACGAGCACAGTGACCGAATTCACGATGAAAGTAAGCTGGTGGCCATTTACAATGTCCCCAGTAGAGTGAGAGAGAAGAACGAACGGTGCGAAGAGGAATTGGCGATAACACGTTATGGAGCGATCACAATGTCGCGTATACGAAACCCCGAGTCCCCGAGTCGACGCCGCGTATACTCCATACGGCATCTGGGGGATATTTGGGGAAATTTGTATAAAACATGATTGCGAATTCGAATGACGCGCGCTATAGTATGACCCAGATAAGGAGCTAAGTCAGCCTCAGGAGCCAATCAGCGACGACGACCGGATTAATTACAACATAAGTGAAAGATAGTGCCTCTAGGTTTTCCAAAAGGAATAATCTAATCAAATTTTGGACTAGACAAGTAGAATTTCGGAGCTGACAACAGGCATTGGAGCGACAGAGACAAATATAGAAATAGAACGAGTGCGACGAAGACAGAACACTTTAAGAAGACGGATGGACCAAGTGAGCTTCCGAAAAGACGACACTTGTTGTCGATAGTTCGAAATAGCATCACGCGTTCGCGAATAGCATATTCGACTTTGAGACACCACACCAATTATTGTGCAAAGAGCCACCATCAGCGACGAGGACAATATTCTTAACAACGAGAGCCTGTAGTTTGGACCAAATTACGGAAGAAGGAGTTGTGAGATTTTTTCCGTTCGACAAGGTTTGCGACGTTGAGTGGGCCAGACAGGCGCCATTACGTTATGGAGCAACCTGAAGAGGTGAGTCGCAGCATTTATATCAGTGCATGATCGGTGACTGGTGCCCGCGATTCTAATTAATGATTCTTGTGACTGGCGACGATATTGTTGTGTTAGTGTGATTGCTGCGTGAGCACGGTTTTTCGATTAATTAAAATTCTTGCGCGACTTTGAAAGTAAACGGCGACGGCGTGGATTGCGACGCGAGCCTTGTGGCAAAGAGAAACTCCGCACCGCGAAACCCAGCGATATACGCGAACTAGCATGTACAGGAGTAGGAAATAAATCGCCATTTGTTGTTAATATTAAATTCAAACATATAGTCGTTATTGTGAGTTCGCCTACCGCCTTTTCCTGTTCCTTAAATACTATTATTATTTTCCTATATTCGACGTATCCAACGAGCGAAGACAGGAGGGGCGAGAAGCAGTGAGCTGATAAGTCAAGGCGACAAGCGCAACGAGGACTCGCGCCGTTCCCAGCGAACCGCTCGACAGCCTCTCCTCTGGGAGAGAGTTTTAGAATTTAGCCGGGTGAATTAAAGAAGTCGTCGCCTAACACGAATTTGTCTGGCGCCTCAATATAAACCCTATAAGTCCAGTGTGCGACCAGAAAACCTTGTAGGGATTAGTAGGGTATATCTATATAGATGTTAGTAGGGATTTTCAGGTTGACCCTTGGACCCCGGACGAGTGACACATCACAACTGCAAAATCGTACAAGATCGTGTAGGTACGATAAAGGTTAATTAATAGTTATTGAGCAGCGAGAAGAATTAATTTTCTATACATATACAATGATTTAATAAAGTACATGCAGCTCATATCGTAACGTATTAATTACAATAATGAACTAGCTAATTAATTCCTGCACAACTGAAAATTTCCGTAACTTTATTAATATTTTTTAAAACACTTTATTTTAAAGAAGTTATTGGCTAAACTTGAAAATTTTACCATAACTTGTCAAGTATGATTTTTCACAATAATTTAAATTCATCAATTAACTACGTCTCGCCTTTAGTGCTGATCATTTTCACAGCTTTACGAATGTTTTGGAGAATACATTTTTTGAAAAAACATTGCTCGAATTCCGAAACGTGAGCGAAAGAAAGAACAGTCGAATAAAATTACCTCAAAATTTAGCTGCTCGTCGACTATAATACTGATATTTTTTGTACACTGAAAGAAACGTTTTAATCTGTGGGACAGAATATTAATTAGGATTATTTAAAACAATTTATTCCAAACAATTATCTACGATTTGTCTGTATTTTCGTATCTAGAACGCTCATACCTATCGTTTCGAAAATACTTTATTTAAAAAGCGCACTACCCGAATTTGTAAGTGTCAATAATTGAAATCAAATATTAGCTGTCTCTCACCTGTAAGATTAAGGCATTTTATATTCTATTCGAATGAATTTTAGTGACTTAATACAAAATGGAAATGCAATGCAAATGATTTTTTCGTCACAAGACCGCAAAATCTCTCATTCGCTAAACGAATAACTTTTTTATATCATAGTCTTAAATTCTGATTTTTCGGATGATTTTTAATTTGTAAAATTTAGTTTTACGTACAGACCGTAATCAATAATAATCAATTTATTAACGTAAAATGGCTTATTTAAAATTTTTTTATCATACGAACTGTACTTTAAATCGAATTTTACGGCTACGATATCAAAAAGCATTTTTTTACCTAGTATAGAATGTAGCAGAATGCTGTATTTTCGTCCTCGTTTGGCAAAAAATGGTATATGCTATTCGGGGGGAAAATTTTCCAGCCCAGACCTCGTGTTTGCCACCCTCGCTTTCGGTTCGAGTGTTAATTTACACGAGTTCTGGACTGTCCAAGTATTTTCCTCCCTAGTGGTGTAATCTACTATTTCATGTAATAAAAGTAGAATTTGATTTCAGGCCTCATTTCTACGTTATTAGGCCGCAACAATGACTATCGAGATCTAAAATTCTATTTGTGATACTCATGCGACAAGCTTAATGTATCGCAGGCGAAAAAAAAGCGCTTGAGTTAAATTGAGTTTCACACACTTTGTGTCATAAAATACGGATCAATAGATGAGCGAAAAATAGATTTCATTCACGTGTAACCTTTTCATACGAGGGCAAAATCCCTTGATCGTAATAGTATCATAATATGCTTTTTACGCCAGTGTTGCACGAAGCACTATTGCAATAATTTAATTTAAAAATTAGATTGATCCTACTCTCCCTTGAGGAAAAGTCAGACGAGTATAATTACCGACATTTACGCTTGCATACCTTTTCCGTTCAACATTCAATAGCTTAACATCTTGCAAGTTGGGCATAATTCTGACCAACTTGAAAAATATTGAAATATTGGAAATTGAACGAAATAAGTATGAAACAATAATCGTCGTTAACTGTACTCCGCTGGCTTCCCCTTGACAATGAGAATTTTCGTACCCTATCTCATGATTTCAAAAATACTTCTTTTCAAGAAAGACATGCGGTGCGCATAGAATCTAGAGAGTGAATAAATTATTTACAACGATTTAATTAAGAAAATATGATACTCAATATTCACTTCAGAATAAAAATTGCTTAAATATTTCTCTTATATTTTTGTGATGCTAAAGAATTTTTTAAAATTAATATTAGACATTATAAATCATAAATTTAGTCAAAAACTTTCAAAGTCTGATAGAACTCTGTCAACGTGAGATTTTTCATAGTTTTTGAATAACAAGGGGAACCCAAGGAGTCCGGGAAACCGATTTTGATGAAGCTTTACAGACATTCTTTGACTGAAAATGTTCGGTACATGTCTCGTATTTTAGTCAAATGGGCCCTGGGGCCCGAGTTTATGTCCATTTTATCAAAATATATGAGAAAACGTGGTTGCTTAACACCTTTATTACAAGGCCAATATATATCGTAGAGAATATTACAAAAAAGATATCAAAAGTACAGATAATAAGCTTGCATTTGAATTTTTAAACAAGTTATTAGCACTTTTAGTTCAAAAGTTAGGAACGATTGAACATCAAGTTAATTTTGGATGCATTTTTCAACTGAAATAAACGTTAAATTTTAAGGCCCAATAATTAGCTTACATTTCGATCGCTCATAACTTTTGAATGAAAACTACTATTAACTCGTTCAAAAATGCAAATGAACCCTGTTGAAAAAATTCAGGTGGAAATCAAAGTGGAATGCGAGTTTTGGAATCTTTTCCAGATGGGTTTCCAGGTGTAAATCCAGGTGGAATTCCAGGTAAAAATCCATGTGAAATTTTTAGTGGTATTATATTAATAATTACGTTTAAAAATGGTTGGAAATATTCTAAGTTCAATGAAAAAAAAAAAAAAAAATGATCTTAGGATCGTGTGTTTTACGTATTTCAAACGATTTTAAGTCGTTCTAGATGGCCGTCAAAGACACCTTTGGAAATTTTCTTGTTAAAAAATATTTATGAAAAACGACTAATTTCCAGGGACGTGAAAATTTTAAGTTCAACCTTCATGGCTCAATTACTCAAAAACTTGAAATTTCTTGTATATAACATTATATGAGAAAAAGTTTATAAATAATGGGTAGAATACATTAAAATTGTCGGTTTATGATTTGCCCAAATTTTGGATATTGCACCATTTAAGCGTACATCCAAACTTTGGGATCTCTCTTACGACATGATTAAAATTTTTGGTTCGAAGCTTAAAATATTCTTTGAACCAATACCTATTTAAATCTTTTTCTACTAATGATAAAAATGAATACTTGGATTTGAGCGCCATAGTACTCAATATGATAAATAGTCCTGTGCAATTTCAAGTGGATATTGTTAGTCGTTTTTACACAAGTTTGGAACTAGTAAGTGGTATTTATTCATTGAAAATCAACATAAAAATTAGGGTCATGCCTATTTCTGCGCGTAACTTTTTCGATTTATAATTTTGAGTAATATTCGGAGTTGAGCGACATATTACTTGATATAATCAATCATTATGTACGAGATGAGGCTTATTTGGCGTATCGTTTTTCTAAAAACTTGGAATTACTAACTATTGAAGAGGGGGGACGTTCCGTCCTCCCCTTAAGGGACAAGCAATAATAAGAAACATACAACAATTTAAAGAAATAGTTAAAATAGTTAAAAACATGAAAAAACAGCAAAATAATAACTACTTATTAATTTTACACTAAATTTGTCTATTATTCACCTTCGACAATTTACTTTTGTATTAAAACTTATGGAACTGTGAACAAAAACACAAACCTTTTTAGTCGCTTTACACAGATTCATTCAGAAAATGTTCTTTACATCACCACTAATTGGATTATATTGAATAATACGATTGTGTAAAATTAGACAGTAAGCTGATGTGTCTGCTGGAAAACTCTCTTGATTCAAATTCTAAATGAACATCTACAGGAGCGCTTTTTAACGTCTCATTCTGTTTTGAACAATCAATAACAATGAGAAGCATATGATTTAAGAAATGAGATTTTTTAAGCATAGGTTCAGCGTCTTTATAATCATAGACACTCTGAAAGTTGGAATACATATAATATAACATAGAATACTGGTTGTTAGCGATATTGAGATTTAAGTTTCCATAAGGATAGTATTGTGAGTTTAAAAATAATTTGACATCACTAATTTGCCCCTTACTTTTCGTTTGAAGACATAGAATGACAAAGCGTGATTTTTCTAATTGATTCGATGTTTTTACAGTCCAAACGTGTTTCGACGTGACTGGAAGAAGCGAACAAATCGAGCCTCTACTAATGTCGACGTTTGTTGAACTGCATTAATGTCATTTCTCGACCGCGTCAGTATAAGTTCATATTTAGCATTGACTACAATTTTACGATAATCTTCAGTAAACCCGAAAATCATATTTAAAGGAAGTGATATATCGAAGTAGTCAGCATCATTAGTTAACTGCTGTGTTTCCTCAATATCAAGCCACCCAGCATTTTCAATCATTCCAGAAAACAGCTTTAAAGTTGAACGTACCATATCATCAATAAACGTTCACTATTCTTCTTGCTCACAAAATATTAATTTATGCAGTTTTTCACACAATAATGACATCAATTTCAAATAATCTGAGATCAATCCCATCAAAATTGATCAATCCGTTTGACTTGTAGTTTACGCTAAACCTCAAAATTTAATGTTTTCCAGAAAACAGCTTTACAGTTGCATGAGCCGTACATCAAAACGATCTCTTTTCTTCTTAAAAACTTCCTTTTCTAAAATATAAAAAAATATTAATTATGTAAGCTCTTTTTAAATTATTGACTAAATAATATACCTTGAGTTCTCTGTTCACGAGTCGAATATTAAAGACAGGAAAACCTCAATCAGACCTATTAATTTTTTGGAATATTTTTGAAATATCTGTTGCTACTTCAACATTACAAAAAATTCTCTGCCTCTCTTGAACTCTTGGTGTAGACACTGGACCTGCAACTAAAAGAAAAGATTATTTTTTACAATGTATTTTTTCTTACAAGAAATAAATCTTATTTTATTTAAAAATGGGTTTTTACTTATCTGACAAAATCCAGCTGCCTCCACTTCTCATTCATCGCCAATTCATTCTAGGCCTTCACTGCAAATTGCAGTAAATAAACAATTATTATTTCACCTTACTACACTGGAGCTATTCGCAACAATCCAGCATCACTAAGCAGAATGATTAGAGATATTTGGGCCATTTGGAATCACAAAGCTTCCATTGATGAATATCCGCAACACCAGTTCTGTTCAATTCTGTGTAAATGCATGCGAGCTGTAGCTCTGAACAGTTTACACGAATTCCACCATAAAAACATACTTCTACAAGCACTTGTTGATAGCAGCAGACCAGTTTTTACAAAAATGACATTCATTTCTCTCTTGAAACGTTGTCTTTTCAACTTTTGTGGAAAACCTGTCCAAAACCATTTTTGTCAGCCTTGACTCGTTATAACTGGGAGCAAATGTTCTTGAGTCAGTCTCCTTGCTCTTCTTGCCTTCAGAAAATTGGTAAGCATCTTCCGCACAGCATGAACTTTTATCATCACTGGTTGCACTCAACGAATGCAGGCATGATTCCGAACACTTTCATAAAACTGGTTCTTCCATCATAATATATTGTAACTGGAATTATTAAACCAATTTTTAAAATATTCAATTAACTAAAAGAAGTTTTTGGAAGAAGTTTCCTCACAATCTTATTAAAACTTTTAGAGTTATTTTGATTAGAACTATTTTTTATAAATAAATAGATGAAAGTTTATCTACTTATTCACTCACCAACTCACAAACTCACGATTGATCTACGATTAAATTTATAGTTTGATTAAAAAAAGGTAAATATTTATACCTATGAGTGTTAACCTCAAACTAGCTGTCAAAGTGTCAACTACATGGAAAATTACATGCATCTATACGTATAATATGCATATAAGATATCTAGAAGCAGCCATTGTAATATATATTGAAATTAACTATATCTTTGTATAGATGCAAACACGGAACAGATTACGTGGAATAAACACGACATATCTATAAGCATGTCCATGGCCTTTATATTATGGACAAAAATATTTTTCATGAATGTCGAAAATAGTTTATGCTTGAAGCGCATTTAAATCTAATATACACTATAGCCATGCTCGTTACAGCAGCAACTCGAATTTAGCATAAAATACATATACTACTATGTACAAAATAGATGCAGTGACCATTGTAATTATTAAATTTATTTCTTGATATTCCTTTATCTATCTCTTTTGCTCGTTCATGTCTTACGTGTAAAATGCATACCTAGTCACATATTTAGAATATATAGAAGTGAAATAACAGAGAAATGTAAATTTTAATTATGTGATGAAAAATTTGAAGATCTGCTATTTTACTTGTTCACTGTTTCTTCTATAACTTTAAGACGAAATTAAATTTCGACAAATGGGGAAAGGGACTTTATTCAACGAGAAATTTTCTATCTGGATAGGTAATAAAAAAATTGATTTTTTGAAAATGTTTAGGTGTAAACCCTCCTTAAACCAAGAACATAGTTTTTTCTCGTGACAGTTCGATGAGTGGAAAATATTGCGTTTCAAGTGTTGACAAGGTACCACACAAACTTAATGTTAGTGACTCCTCCATGACAGCTGAGTCAAGAATAACTTCTATTTTAGAATGTTGCTTACATATATACGGCCTGTCTAGTAAGCTTATTACATAAAAATTTTAAACATAAATGACCGCAGTTGTATTGAAATCTTGATATCGTTGATAATTATATCTAATTTCATCAAGCCCGTGACACAGCATACGATCAAGAGGAGGCTGAAGATCGCCAAAACTGTTGAAATATATGACTTTATTTCCACGTTTCCGGTAAGCAACCCATTGTGTTTCAGACCCACTCGCATCATCAAGGTTAAAAATAGCTGATTCTCGGTAAAGTGGTCTAGTAACTGGTAAAGCATTACGCATAAATACTCCTCGAAAATAGGGAATTTTCATAATATTAGCATATTTTACTAAATCAACGTCAATCAACGCACGCTTAGGTAGTATTACTTCGAACTTTTTTTTAAGACCTTTACCTCTGCATGGCTTCAAGAAAACACCAAACCCTGTTTTATGCGGTTTCAAATCGAGTCCTTTACCAACAGCGATAGCTTCCATATATTTATTATGTCTTACATTTTCTCTCAATTCGCCTTTTGCTTCCTTCGCCCCGTAGACTGCTTTTATTATTCCGGCAGCACCACCTACTAATGCACCAGCAGCACTCAAACCTGCAAATAAGGGTACATGAAACGGTAAAAACCCACCAACTTTTGAAGGAATGGGTAAAATTCGGGGAAGTTTTATATGTTGTTTACCTCCCCCTTTTTACAGCATCTCCAGCCCCCCTTAGCGCTGAACGAATAAGTATTTGACAATTCATACTTGGAACAATCGAAGCTGCAGCTCATTTTATTATCTTATTCAAAGTACAAGGTTTTTTCTATTTAGCTGTACTTGTAACTTTTATTCTATTACATGGATTTTTCTTTTTCTGCTTCTTCATTTTTCTTTCTTTTAGACCCATACCAAATTTTAGCTTAAGTTTCATAGCTTTGTTAACAGTGTAAGCAGCAGCTTTTTTCCCTATACTTGCTTTTTTATCTTGAACTCGTAGCCAAGCCTTCTCAGCTAAAATTTTATGTGCAGTATGTCTAGCTTCAATGTTCTCGAGATTCCGCATAAGCTTTATCGTGATCTTTGCAAGCAGCATCAAGTGGATTGATACCTAAATCACCGCGCACAAGTCGTTTAGTTAGCTTAGTTCCCGGTCCGCAATACTGATATTCTGGTATATGCAGCTCGGCTGGTAACTTATTAATGATTTTGTTAATAAAACCCTTACCCCTTCGCTTGTGAATGATCATTTTACCTCAAAGGTCAAATCAATACTGAAGCTTAAACTATATAAGCATATTTTTTTATAGCTGTAAGTTAGTTGGAAACAGAACGGTACAGAGCAAACATGAATTTTAAGGAACAGTCTGTCCAGCTACCTGTAGTGAATTTCGACACCATTGCAGATCATGAAAAAAAAGTTAAACGGCATGGAGAATTACTTCCAGATAGTATACGTGCAGTCATTTGTGGTCCATCTAACTGCGGTAAAACTAATAGTTTGTTGGCACTTATAACGCATCCTACTGCGCTCAGATTTGAAAATGTGTATGTTTACTCCAAGTCGGTAAACCAACCAAAATACAAATATCTTGACAATCTCTTGAAACCAATAAGTGGTATAGAATATTTAACCTATAGCGATCATGATGCTGTAGTGGCACCAGATAGTGTACGTCCAAACTCTCTCATGATTTTTGACGATATAGCTTGCGAGAAACAAGATAATGTTAAAGCATTTTTTTGCATGGGTAGACATAAAAATGTTGACTGTTTTTATCTTTACCAATCATACGCTTACGTTCCAAAACATCTTGTAAGAGATAATGTAAATTTGTTAATGATATTTCGTCAAGATGATATTAATCTAAAGCATGTATACGGTAATCATGTAAATTCAGACATGAGTTTACCACAATTTCGAGAATTCTGTTCAAAATGTTGGAATGATGATAAGCATGGGTTTGTAGTGATTGACAAAGATCGACAAATAAACAACGGACGATATAGAAAAGGTTTCGACTGTTTTGCTATAAATGTGTCAAATTTTGTGTAAAGATGACAGTATGCATTATGTAGTTGAAGTCTGAGTATGGCCTCCAATCAGCGAGAACAAAATATATGACGTCAGCTAACAAAATCTGGAGAAGCGATTAGACGCAAATATAAATTATTAAAAAGTGGTAGGATTGAAACTGAAAAAATATTAGATGGAACATTCAAACCAATAGTACATCCACTTCAAGAGTTGGTGAGTGTAGCACACAAAAAACCGAACATTGAAAACGAATTAAAATCTAAAATATCGAAAGGTGAAATCACTCAGTATTCGGATTCGGATTCTGTTGAATCTATACAGGCTGATGATACTTTCATTAACGATACGCTTGATGAAACTGTTTTACCTCTAGATACTTCGTTTGGTACAGCTGAAAGTGGTGAAGAAAGTGGTAATGACAATGTACACCCTAAAGAAAAGATACTCGTTAACAAGTATTTGACTATACTTAAACAAAACCGAAAATCATATCTTGATTCTATGTATGGTGTTCACAAGGATAATAAAACGTTAATGATTGGAAACTCACCAATATATTTTATAAACGATTATATTAATGTCAAGAACGTTCAATATCAACATACTGAGGGGTTGTTGGAATCACTTTTTAGGAAACAGTTTATTTATTTGCATAAAAAGCGAAAAAATGACAAAAAATGGTGTACTACTTCTGTACAAGGAGGACATATTTAATTTATTACAATTTTCTAAAGTTGAACTATGCCAAACAGGTATCGAACTATTGAGTGGAGACAATGGAGGATTGATTGCCAAATTCTCTTTGAAAGAGAATCCAGGAACGAAATTTGTTATTGCAACAACCCATTTACTTTTTAATCCAATACGCAACGATGTAATTGGCCCGAGTGCAACTTGTATTTGCAGAAATTGAAAGAATATCTTTCGTTGAAAATACCCCATGAGTACATATTGATCATATATATCAAAATGAATCATGATCAGTATTAAAGAATCATAATTTAACAGAATAGGTCTACGATATCTTCCTATAATAATATCAAGTGATTTCCTACAGTGAAATATACAACTTTATTACTGAAGGTTCAATAGAGTTTGTAGGCAAAGGTCGAAATTTAGAATAGTGTGATTATCACTGCTTAGTCGTCAGATTGTCCTTTACTAATAAATGTTTTTTTCAGGTTTAAAAATAAATTTATTTCAGATTCTGCGGGGGTGATTATAAACAAGGGCAATATGATTGCCCATTAATATTGATTAGACTGCAAGACCAATAGAAGAATCTTTGTCAGTTTATAGTAGAGTACAGTCGACATAAGTAATAATTCTTAATGCTTAGTGCTTATCAAACTCTTTAATACCACTTCATCTATATGTTACTGAGGAGTGTCAGCATTCTAATGTACTGTCTCAAAGATTGTCTGGCAAAGGGAGTGGTGAAGTTATGGTAAGACATCTATTAAAATAAAAATCAGTAAACTGTTTTATTATTTAAAAGTTAATTCATTATTGTTGCATAAAATTTAACATTAGTTTTTAAATAAGAAAATGTATAAATTCTATTTAAGCTTTTTTTTTATATCTATCACACATTTATCTATTTACCCATGTTGATCAGTGAACATTATTTATTACTTTGTTAAAATGAATTTTAGATTTCATGTATGATTTCACTAATTTTTTGTTTGAATACTTAAATAGTTTAGTTTTTACTTTATATATGTATATTCAGTTAATCCTAGTTTAATTCTAGCTAAAAAAGCACAGTAAATCAATATGTATCTAACAAGACTAAGGATTCGTCTTCAAAACCTAGAGAAAAAAGCTTAGTTGTCAAGAAAACAACTACTTACCAAAATGTAGAAATAGCTAATGGTCACTATGTAACGATTTCCTCAGGACTTTTGACTGATACATTTCAATTGCAGAGTGTTTACAATCACACGAACAAAAAGGGAAAGAGTAAAGCCACTACATTTCAAAATAGATGGATAACTGTAGATTACATATTTTATAGCGAAATGAAACTACTAGAAAGATATACATTACTAATAGCAGAAGAATGCATGACATATATTTCCACAATACCAAATTGAGTTGTGGGAAGTGATCAATTGTGTTTAGGGGCTACCTTTCAGTTAAAAAAGAGATAAAATTCTAGCAAAAATGCAAGCATGGCAAATTCACTCTTATGGAGGTACTTGTGGATGAACTAAAACTAACACAAGCAAAGATTCCAGTATTATCGAGTCCATCTGACATTATAATTCAAGTTGATGCCTCTAGTGTGAATCCCATTGATGTTGCTATGTATGATAAGTAAGGTATAATCAATTTAAAATATTTTTCTTTTAAATAATATGTACAAAAATATATTTTATTTTATATCTTTATTTATCAAAGATGGTTATGGTGCGAAAACCATAAATTTTTTGCTTTAAGTGAATAGTTGTGGGTAAACCATATAGTGATATCGAATTTCCATTAATTCTCTGTAGAAATTTCACATGATAATAGCTTTATTTTTTATGTATGCATTAATAAAATGTTTGGGAGTTTCTTTGCGAATACTTGCACCCATAACTCCATATTTTAGTGATGATTTGTATTTTAAATGAGGTAATTACTGTGATCAGATTCGCAACAACAACTGGATATTCGGGTTAAATTGTAGATTTGATCAATGGTTCTTTACATAGATAAATTAGTCTTTACTACTTTTAGCATGGTATTTTTTTCATTTTAGAATACGAGATCTGATCAACAATGCAGTACTCATCTGGGAGGGTATGACCAAGTATCGACACTTTGGTCATATCAAATTTAAATTGTGTCCAATGGAGAAAATGGTACGTGAATACTTCAAAAAACACCAGATCGAGTATTACTGGGATTTAGCGTACAGCGGTGCTGAGCGGGATAATACAGATGAAGCACTCGTTTAAAAGTAAAGACTGTCAATAGAGCTAGTAGATTCTTTCCAATTACGAGAATTTATATATACGTTTTCTATTGCAAATGTGCACTAAGGGATTAGCTTTTCGATTGTTGAGGTTTAAAATATAATTTCATCATATGAAGATTTACACGTTATTTCAAAATTTTTGTGATAACTCATTTTTCAGCAGATTGGGTAGATTTTATTTAAATATATTTTCATACTTTTATGATTACTATAATATTATATTTTGCGACAGAGTTCCCAATAATAATAACAAGTTTGACATCATATAATTTGACATAAAGTAGTATCAAAGAATTAATCGAGATTTAGGTATTGATCATAACTGTACCGTTATATTTTTGTAAACTTTCAAGATAAAACTTTTAATCAATCTAACGTTTTCTTCAAATATAACTAGTAACTTGCGCTGTAGCAGTTGGCGCACATGTACATAAAACAAACAACTCTAAAACTAAACTGAAAAAAGCAAGCTTCCCTCAGTTTGCAGAAAAGTACAGCACGTCAATGTAAAGGTATTTCTAATGAAACCTCTTTCTATTGAATTTCTGTATATATAAACGTATACTTAGCGGTTATTGCGATGCTCTTACAGCTTAAATGAGAATAAACTGTTAATCAGATATTGTTTTTGTAAGAACGATTATCCTGTGTTTACTACCGACATTAAATACCTTCACAAGATTTTGAACTACGTGTTTATATATAAGGTATAATTTTTATCCGATAACCTATGTACAAAGGGAATGAATAAACTTGTAAACAAAGATATTTTGGATGATCTATATTATGTCTTTTATTTTACCTGTAATCATTGGTTTCTTTGTAGTTATTTAATTAGGTAGACTCGTACTATGATAAACGATACTTTTGAACTATCAACGTGATTTTATTTATTAAAAAATGATATATTACTTTTACATTTATTAATTAATAAATCTGATTATTGATATTGTAAATAGTTCTTTTTGTGCTCTCTCGCACCTAACCATCGATGGCTTTGTTTCGTCATTATGTTTTCTTTTGTGAAAAAATTATTTTTATTATTATTATTTTAATTATTATTTTCACGGGAAAACGGTCCGTTTTTACGGGAAATTACGGCCGTATGCCCGTAATTTCACCCGGAAATCCGCCCGGATATTTTTGGTAGGGAACCCATAGTAAAACTCTTCTGAATTTAAAATATCGAATTTTCCTTGCGACAATACAAACAAATGAAATTCACTTAATTAATACACACACGCACACACACGCACACACACGCACACACACGCACAC